>BSBK01008537.1:0-235000 GCA_027943335.1 Chamaecyparis obtusa
GACATAAAATCCAAGGAGGAAGCTAATGGTTTGATGTTGGATAGATGTGTGGCTTACCTCTAGTTGGTTGTCATTGCCTTACTTTCTAGTTTTTAGGTCTTGTTTAATGTGTTTTGCCCTCTTTTTGGATGCACCTTGTCCTTATTTCCTCCCCTGTGTGGTACAAAGGTGATTCCTGTGGGTGTTTCTTTTATTGATTTTCCTTTTGGGGTCGTGAAAATTGATGTTAATGATACTTTGGGGATTTTTTAGCCCTAATCTTGGATCTTCCCATGACAGGGTCTTTCTTTGTATTATGTCGGTGCAAGAGGGGAGCAAAAGGGAGAAAAGTGGAGGTGGTTAGGTTTGATGGATGGGTTATTTTAGTCGGGGTTAGTATCACTATTGGTGAGATGAGGTTTGTTGTTTGTTGGGTGTTGTCTAGAGTAGATGTTGCTTTGTTGTTGGGTGTTGGGTTTTCTATTTTAAGGACCTTTTTGTACTTTTCTAAATGTGAAGGGGTCATGATTCTTGGTCTCATTCCAAAAATGGTTCTTCTCTATTGCCTATCTATTTTGAATGACCCTATAATATATTTTTGTGTTTTATTATGCCTTATCCTCCTTTGTGTTTGGTGGTGCTTTATGGGCCCATTTCTGTAAGATTCATTTGGAAGACTAATGTTCAAAAAGGTGTACAAATGTGTATGGGATTGTAACTTTTTAGAAACTTTGTTGTGTTGGGTATGAACGTTTTTGTCTTTCATCTATCAATACCCATTTTGGGTTTGTGTTTTAGATTTTGTGTGAAACTAATTGCCTCAATCTTGTCTAGGCAAATTTTATATTTCTATTTTCAGTTAAGGTTCTCTTTTTCTCTTTAAGATATGTTTGTTTTGGTGAATGATTAGATGGATCTTATTCTTGATCTTGCTAATTTTTATTGAGGGCCTTTATTGTTTTTACCTTGTGCTCTTTTCAAAAGTCTCCTATAGAGGTCAAGAGCACTCCTATAGAGGTCAATACCTTCCTTGTGAGATGGACCGAGGGTTTGTTTCTTCAACTACTAGCTTCCTCTCTTTTATGGCTATTAAGGTGGTTACTTCTCATTTTAAGGTGGAGAATTCTTGTGTGGGAGAGGTGATATGCTCCTATAAGGGGGCCCTATTTCCAGTCTTTCTTTGATTATTGGTTGTAAGGTGGTTGATGTTGGTATTATTCCTTTTTTATTTTGTGTCACTCCTATTGAGGTGGATACTTTGGAATGAAAATGGAGCTTATTAATGTATCTCTAGAAGGTTATGAGAGCCTTTTCAAAACCCATTGATAAGGTTATTGGAGCATATCAAAACCCTTTGTTCTAAGTTGTTTAGTGGACTTTTCATGTTTAGTCTCCTTTAAAAGTCATTGTTTAGCTGATTGTTAGGCTACTATTTGGATGAGTTTTATCTTTTACAAACTATAAAAAGGGTTTCAGATCCTGTAAAAAAATGTTTTTTTCGTGGTTTTAAATCCCTTCAAAGCCTATTTTACCCTTAATAAAAATAACAAAAATAACTTTGACTACTAGTGAAATCAATAAATGTAATTTATTTGCATGACTTGATACATCAATAGTTGAAATTCTAAAATTCATAAACAAATTACTTTCCTATGTAGATACATCATCTACTTTATACTTTATAGGAAATTTCAATATTGACATGTCTGCAAATCATAATAACAAAAATAAACACTCTTAAACCATATGTAAAACTATAGCAAGCATTTTTAGTTGCACAAATCAAATTGCCTCTCCTTTGGTGTATTGTAGACTCACAAACTTATTGTATTATAAATTAGAAGCATACTAGAGTGATCGCGATGCAATTTTTATAGTTTCAAATCATTGATGAAAATAAATCTATTTAAATATGTTTTAAATGAATTTATGAAAAACAATCATATAAAAAGAAAATATAGACAACTTTAGTCAAATAACACTCACTCTAAACATAACTATAATATATATTACAAACATCATTTTAACATGTTATCATTGATAATGTCTTAGAACCTATTTATAATAGATTATGCCTACAAAACCATAATGTCTTATTGTGTAAAAAATTAAAGCTACTTATGCTTTTGTAAATCAAAATTACATATACAAATTTGAATATTAGAATAACATGAATTTATTTCTTGATTTATCATAATACTAATACACCATCATGTAAATTTAGTAGTTTAAAACTTTCTAGTCCTTTAATTGCATTTTAAATTTGATTATATTTTTTTTAATCAGTAAATATCAAACTAGGGCATTTATTGTACCGATTTGATGACAAAATATTACATTTGAGTTCTATTCCATATAGATGAAAAATATTTTTAAATATATATTTTATTTTATTCTAAACCATCCCTACCTTCCAAAAGTGCTTAACCCATTTATCAGATAAACTTTGACATATAGCAACCAAAAAGGTACCTTTAGTCCACCCTCTTCTTTTCTTTGTCCATTTCTGGGTCATGACATTACTGTCCCTACATTACTCAACATCTCCTATGTATTCTTCAGCTCTACAACTTTTAGCTCTTCCAACATTTCTCTAACACATTCCAACCCTACTTGGGCTTGTTCATGTCACTATTCTTCATTGAAATTGGTGCCCGAATGATGAAGAGCTCCCAACTCATGAATTTATTTTTCTATCATTATTACATATCCATAGTAAAAAAAATGCATACCAATTACTTGGATATAAATTCTCACAGAGCTAGAAATACATATGAAAGAGATGTCATTGTGATTTCTAAAACTAGTTTGGACAAAACCAACAAAATAAGAGATGTGCTTCATGTATGTTTAACTAATGATATCTATGATGACTATTACTACTAATTTGATTAGCGACTTTGTGCATTAACATAAAGTACAAATAGTTGTAGGAATGACTATTTTCATTACAAAATTTTAAAATTATCTTATAATTAATAATGATTGTGTTGCTTTTGATTATATACTATTTTGACACACTCAAGCACAATTGAAACTATACCATGTATGCATGAAGACTATAAATCCCTATCAAACATCACCATTAGACTCCTTACAAGTGAAGATAATTACACAATTAGATCTACTTTTTAGGAGCAATAAAAGAATAACTTTCCAATACTTTATTGACATAAAAGATGGAGTTTTTGAATTTGACAAAGCATATGTTTTTTTTTTACTATTTACTTTGTTGTAACTTAAACCTTTTTTATTTCTATGAAAACAACAAGTTGCATACAATTACTCTCACTATCTTAAAGTAACTTTGATAAATCATAATAAACAAACAATTCATTGTTCCCTAGACAAATTTACGATTCATGTCTTACTTCCTTAATTAAAAATATTACCCATGAGGAATACATTGATGTTAAATAACCAATTATTTTCATCATATGTGTCTCTTATGCAAAAATGACAATTCACTTTGAATCAAAACAACCTTATAATCAATGAAGTGTATTGAAGAACGATCAACATATTCTATGTAAGGAACAATCAAATTTGACTAACAATTATCTTCTTTTTTTTAATTGGTAAAAGGCCTGAGCCAAAGATTTTATTAATAAAGTAAATAAAAGTACAAGATCTCCATTCTGTGCGGGCACTGGTAGGAAAGAATGGAGAAGAAAACCTCCAGTCTAGCCCGGGACCAAGGTCTAGAATTCTAGTACAAACAAATTTATGAGGGCATTCCCTCATTTACATCAAAAGATGAAGGCATTCCTTCATTTAATTTAAATCCAAATTTGGATCAAGGTAGGTATTAAAATATTGATAAATCTTTTGCTCGTCGTTGCCATGATCTTAGTAGACTTCTATATCTTTCTAAAACTCTATGATGATGAACTTGTCTTCTCTGCTTCCTTTGTCTATGCTACCCTATAAAAAGATAAATATTGTGGTTCCAAAACAAAAACTCAAGTTTTGTAGTTAGAAAATGTGGTTCATGCTAGCTCAAAATGATTAAGAAATTGAATACAGTTGGTGCTATCATGAAGTGTATAACTTACCCTTAAATTGATTCCTTGGCAAATTGAACTCTGCATATTTAACAATGTTAGCTATACTACTATGATGTCACGATTTATAAGCTAACCTTAGATTCTATCGATGCCTCTGGATCTTCATAATGTAAAGGGATAACAAATTTATGTATAAATAGCTTTATTAATTTATAAGATGCTGATTAATTCTAGATCCCCTTTTATATATCAGCCATTAATGTAGAAATGCTAGCAACCATCTAATACAGATACTAGAATGTAATGAAAGCTAACATTGTCGCATTAGATTTAGAATACTGTAATCGGTCTATTTTTGGAGACATGGGATCTACACCATCAATTAAGTACTCACTTCAACTCAGCTTAGGTACTACTCTATTTATTTTAGTTGACTACATTTTTATATCTTCACTTAGACTTGAAGAGAAGTCTATGTTGCCTATATTATTAAGTGTAGGTTTATATATTATCCCATTACCATACATTTATGGTATAATAATCATATTCTATTAGTTTGTAAGGGCTAATTTATTGTTAGCTAAGCTTTGGTTAACATAAAATACCCTAACTTTTAAACACTTGATAAGATCTGTTAGTAATAAACAAAGAAATAAATAATCCTTCATTTCAAGATGCCAGACTTTTGCTTTTGATACACTAGTCTAAACTATTATGTGATGATACGTGCAACAACATTAGTAAGGGAAAAGGCAATAAAATAGTGGCATTTATTCTAATTCTTAAGAGAATGGTGTACTAGTGAGGAAGCCTTGCTTCATCTATCTGTGGACTTTAGAAAATATGTTATTACATGCAGAAATAAAACATCACCGTGAAATACTCTAAGTACTATCCTTTCCTAGGTCTTAAAGAATTAATCTAGCTCTAAAAGTTATTGCAGTTTTGATGGTAAAATGGTTCTAATATGACATTATATTAAAGAAGGATTAGTTTGACTACTATCCTCTTTCCTCCTATTTGTAGCAGAGGATCTTGTATTCTCCTTACTGGGGTACTTACCTTCTCCCAACCATATTTCAATTAGGCCATCAGGACCATACTCTGTGAAGCACTCCAAATCTTCAATCCCTATCTCATCTAAGCACCAATAATCATAAAACCAACACTCCTTCTTAGGCTTACTGATCTATAAGAACTGTAGCAGAAAGGTAATATTTCTTCTAATTACTGTCTCTCTTTTCCTGAGGTCCTTTGCATCCTGAGCTATCCTAGATTTGATAGATGAAGGGTCTCTATTGATGAATAAAAGAAATTTATCTAGGTCACCCAGGTATCTATGTTTAAAGGTTTTGTGACAAAGAATATGTATATCATGTTCATTGAGACCCCAATATGAAATGATGGCTACAAACATGGACAAAATATTTGATAGGACCCTATAAATGGCTTCTAAGTTAATGAATTCTAGACCTAGGATGCGAAGAACTACTCTGATAATAAGGGGGTGTTTGTTGATTAACATCTTCCTGACATATTTAGGTAGGATCTTGCCTTTAAAGGCTATCTGTCCCTTACTACAAGAGAGTTCTATTGATTTTTCCATGGTAATCTGAACTTATAAGATTTTACAGGGGTCCTATATCTAGTCGATGATTATTTATAAGTACCTTCCACTAGTGCCTTAACTGTTGGGTGCCTACATTTACTCAAATTCTCTGGTTTTAAAACCCTCAAGCTATTATAACTTCAAGGGGAGTCGAAGTGATTCTAATTATTGAAAATATTCTTAGAAAACTATCCTAGAGGACTAATAAATTACTATATGACCAAAAATTAGACAAGGCTTATGAACTAAAAGTATTTCGTAGGATAATGACAACTATACAACCTTTAATATCATTGAAAGCAATAATTCTGCGTTAAGTTTTGTTTTTTGAATCTAGTTTAGAAAGTGCAATCTAATGCCTATCTACTAGAGTAAACTTGTACCTGGCCTCTTTAAGGTTCACTGAGAACTGTACATAGATGGAATTAAATAAGATTTTCTGCATAGTCTATAAAGATGTTTAACCAAAATTACCACATTTTGTTTGAAAAGTTTTTGATCTTATATCTATTTCATATTTTCTAAAGATGATTTTAAGCTTTCGTAATTTGCAAAACATTGATTTTAATAGTGAATATCTAATCATCATGATTACCAAACAAATATTTCCCATTAAGACCAAAGCAGTCAAAATAGAGGTGTAAATTAGAGTTTCCATATTAAGCCTCTAAAGACTTGATAGATTTATAGACAAGAATGTTACTAATGAGAATTTAGGTATCTAACTGAATGAATATGTTACTATAGAGATTATAGCTATGGTGAAGTTAAGTACAGATATGTTACTGAAAGCATCTATAAATCTATATTATTTTCTTCTTGTTATTATTATTCTAAGGTGATTGAATGCAAATGTAAGTGCCCGAGAACACAAAATGTTCTATATTCTAGGTTGGTTTATTCCTACAGAGAATTTCCTATCAGTACTCGCCCTGGGATGTAATCAAAAGTGGAGTGTAGGGTGAGGAAGATACTAATCTCAGTGTTAGAAATTTTGAACTAGAGGTAAGGATACTTAAAACCTACTTCGAGATCTTTATGCAGCAACAATTTCAAATTTTGAAATCTGAAACTTTGGAGTTTGAAATTCTTACCATGATTCTTATAAGTTCTAGGGCCTAATATTGTTTATTTGATTAAGGAGAGATAAATATGTACTAATCCTATGAGATCTATTTCAACATGTTAAAACATAATAAGCTGAGATATTTATGGTTTTAATTATAGTGGTCCTAAGAAGCTCACAGAAAGAAATTTACTTAATACTATAGCATAATACTATATTCCATGATTTTGTATACATTGTTTGCAGAAACTAGGAGTTTAGATACTATATCTACATAGAATTATATCCAAGTTTGATGCTATAACAGCTAAGAGAATTACTATTACTCTGTCTATCTATTAAGATATACATCCTCTACATTTGACTAGCACTTGTCGACCTTGATCATTTGGCCTCGTCTTTCTGGACTGTAGTGGAACTCCAGCTAGTCTCATTTTTAACCATCACCATGATACATTTGATTTGTTCTTTGTCCTTCTTAGAGTGGTAGGTGCATTTGGTGACTACTGGTGCCATGATGTGAAGGTTTGATGGTTTAACTTGGTCAAGGATGCTTGGAATATCAAAACCCTCATTTCGCCAATAGTTAAGAAGCCATTCTGTTTCCATCTCCTCAGATAGGATCTCAAGGAAGAGGAAATCCAGATTTCTATGCATCACCGGCTAGTGAATGTCAAACCTTTCTTCATTTTTGAAGGTTATCATCGGTATGCATTGTGACTGAGGCACTTCATCCAGCTTGTCTATCTCAGTTTTCATTATTACTTATGGATATGGTATTGTAAGGAGGTTGTCAACGGAATGCACCATGTTTTGTAGTCCCCCCAGATGATCCTCAACAAAGGTTTCACTTGCAACTTGTATAATTTCTTCCTTTGATTTACCTGCATAAGTTTTGATTGCAATAAACTGACCTATAATCACACCATTAGTTCTATAAGTATGGTCATTGTCAAAGTAGTGATCTCCCAGCACTCTCTCTAAAGCCCTTCTAGTTGAATCTGGAAGTGGTTTGAGGACCTAGTTCCATCTTTCAGGTAGTATGGGTCCTCTAAAAGTCATAGCTCTGTTTCCTTTTGTGTAAAAGGTTGTCAATCTTGTCTCCATAGCTGGGAAGAGCTTGTGCCTAAGTGCAAAATAGCTGGGTAAAGGTATACGTCTATGGCTGGGAGCTTATAACTCTTAGGTTTGAATCTAAGGTGGTAACGATGATATGATTTTGCTCCACCTGTAAGTCATTAGTTATTGAGGTTGAGCATGCTTGAGATCTAAGGATTGCTATCCCGGGATCTACTAATACTAAGTACTTCAAATGAGGCAACTCAACCTTATTAGTTAATCATTATTTGCTGAATTTCTAATAAGTAGGTATTCCTATTAATCCTGTGTTTTCTTTTTAGTTTACTTTTTAATGATGCTAATTTTACAACATCGAATTGAAATGATGGTTATTGATGAAGGGACATGCCACTATCTCGACTACCTGCATATACTGGCTGGATAACTCAAAAAGGATATTCTTAGCTAAAGGAAAAATTTGTATCCATTCAGTTTAATCATTAAATCGTTACTTTGTATCCAAATTAATCAAACATGATTAGAATGAGCTAACCATCATTGGAAAGTACTAATACAAGATAGAGAGCCTGATTATCTGATATGAAAAGCCTATAATCGTCTGAAGAATACCCTACAATGTTCTCAGCCAATCTCCAAGCACCAATGATAATCATGAATGGGTATACTATGGATAAATCACAACAGGATGAGTTAGTCTAAGGACTTATTACGAATGGGATAGCTGAGACTAGATCTACTATTGCCAATGAAATTAAGGTTACTATCTTACCTATCTTAGCTATCTCTGTGTGTACTAATGAAGGTTACTAAACACAAAGGCATAGTTATTGGGGCAGTGAAATGCCTTGGAGATGAGTTATGCATACCCTAATTATGAAGATACATGAAAAGAATATTAGTTAGGCCTATGGTATCTAAAGGTTGGCTATACGTTATAGAGATCTGCTAAGCTAGAGTATATGCAGTTAAAATTGCTTACTACCTTATAGCTCTAGATCAAGTAAAAAAGTTCGCGGTAGTATATCTTGGTATATTCTAGACATATGATATAATTGGGAAGAGGTGTTTATTAATTGGTATAGGTATTTTGAAATGGCAGCATGTCTTATGGATTACTAATTCAAATATATCTTAATATCCAACATAAAATTGTACTTTATGCTATAATACAATATATAAGGTCCAGGAACTCTATAATGTAGGTTTCTTTATTTAGTACTTTGTCCTCGAGAATTTTGGATCTGGCTAAGGAAGAACAATAGAAAATCTACTAATATTAGAGAATTTACATAAAAATCCCGTTAGCACCCTAATTAGCCAATTTATCCACTTCAGTATTCCCTTCCCTATAAATATGTTTGATTTCGACTAGGGGAATGGTATCCAGGATATTTATGATCTCTTCTAGTTTCAAATTAAGGATCCAATTTGGAGTCTTTCTAGATCTTATAGAATTAATTATGATTTGAGAATCTCCTTCAATTTCAACCTTTGTAAGGCCTAATTGTTTACATAATTTTAGACCTTCTAGTACTACCTTGCATTCTGCAATGTTGTTAGTTGTGGGTTTTATGGGCCTAGCGAATTTGGATATGATTTCACCATTCCAATTATGAATAATTCTTCCTATATGTACTATACTCAGATTGTCTCTAGAGGCCCCGTCAAAATTTATTTTATACCAACTGTCTTTGGGTGGTGACCATTTGCAAGTGCTTCTATCTAATTTTGACTTGCTACCTCCTCTTCCATATAATGGAGGGATTTCTAAATGAGGCCATAGGTTTCTAATATTATTGTCCCACAATTTAAATGAATTAACCAAACTCATCTTATCTCTAAGTTTATTGTTTATTACTTCAATGATAGAAGTTTCAATTTTTTTGATAATCGAAGAGCAGTCAGACTTTTGGTCCGTGAAAATTCTTCTGTTTCATTCTTTCTAGATTTCCCAAACTAAAATAGATGGGGAAATAGCCGATATATCCTTGTACAAGCTATCCTTATTTAGAGAAGGCCATGCTTTGAGATAATCAACAAGATCGAAGGGCATAGCTACATGCAAATCTAGACATTTACATAACCATTTCCAACACTTCTGGGAGAAAGTGCAGTTTAAGAGTAGATGGTTGACATCTTCTTCTTGAGATTCACATAAGGGGCATCTTGAGGGACCCTCATAGCCTAATCTCCTTAGTCTATCTATAGTAAGGATTTTCTTTTGTAATGATGTCCATAGGAACATACCTGCTTTAGGAAGACACGATTTATGCCAACATAAGTTCAGAGGTATATCCAGGGAATCAAGTTTATGATCCTGCACAATTGTTTTATAACCATCCTTCACATTATATGATCCATTATTTGAGCCGGCCCAAATAAGATTATCTTCCCTATTTTTTATTGTGACGACTCTATCTTTTAAGGTGTTAATGAGTTTAAGTTTTTCCTCATTTTCTATCAGTAAATCAATAACTAGTTTCCAAACTTGATCCTCTTCGCAATTGATATAGTCCTTCAGTAGGGTACCTCTGTAATTTTTACAAAACTCTATGAAGCCTTGAGAGAAACCTAACTTCGAGAGGGGGGTGTTCCCTCCCCAAGAGTCTTCCCAAAAGAGGGCATTATCTCCTTTTCCAATATCCCATGTAAGTAGATTATTAATAACTCCTATAGATTCTTTAATAAAGTTCCAAATTCGGGAGCCTTTAACATGGGTTCGAGATCTGAAGATATTGATAGGGTCCACATTTGGTATATATTTGTGTAGAAGGATTGAGGCCCATTTACTACTAGACTCCTTAAATAACCTCCATATGAGTTTAGCACCTAGTGCTTTGTTCTGCCATTGGAGATTTTTAATACCTAATCCACCTAAGGAGATAGGTTTACACAAATTATCCCATTTTATAAGGGCTAAATTTTTATCCTCAATTGAGCCTTGCCAGTAAAAATCTCTAAAAAGCTTGTCTAAGCTAGTTTTGATGTTAACAGGAAGAGGTAGTATCAACATCTAATAAGTGGGGATAGCTGTAAGTACTGATTTGATCATTGTGGCCCTTCTAGCTTTTGTAAGCCATTTACCTTTCCAACTTCCTTTTTTGGATTGAATTTTGGATGACACTTGTTCCCATAACTTAGAGCTGAAAATTCCTTTATCTAGGGGAATTCCTAGATACTTACAAGGAAATTTTCCAATTTTATATCCCAGGATGTTGCATATCTGTTTAGCTTTTACTGAGGGAGTGTTAATGAAAAAGATTTTAGATTTATTTGAATTGACTATCTGTTCTGATGCTTTCGTGTATGTATCCAGAACCTCTTTGAATGCTCTAGCTTCCTTACAAGTGGATGCTCTGGAGAGTAAGGTATCTGTTGATGTCAGTTTTGTACCACTACATAACATATAGCAATTGAATACTTGATATAGCATACCAAACACTCAACCCTCTCTTGAAAAGTATATACTCATGAAGAACGTGAGAAAACTCCAAGGTTCCTTACATCTGTGGATACTAACTCAGTTATATTAATGTGATTTGCTAGTTAATCATGTAGGTGGGCTTACGTTGTTCATTCAAAGATAACATGGTGGTACTTCACTTGCTTGACTTGTTCTTTTCTCCTTGATCACTTTCACTTTCAACTACTCCTACCATTAACTGCTTACTACTCTACCACTACTCCTATGGATGGAAAGATTAGCAAATGGATGAGGATCCAACCAAATGAAAGCTTGCCTGTGATGCTACATCCATAGGAGCAATGATTCAAGGGGAATTGGACTAGATTACCACACAAGGCTTCCTAACAAGCCGCTAGGATGCTAGTGGCCTAGTATATAGATTGCTATCAAACATTCACTAACATCACCATGCAACTAGCCATCTACTTCTACTCTAACAACATGAAATGAAATCCTACTTTAATTTGAGAGATGAGAAGAAACATGCAATACACCAAAATGATCATGTATATCCACCATGCAAGCCACAACAATGAATAGAGAACAATTTTGATAGTATTTTGGCAACAATTATCCAACATAACCCCCTTTTACAAATGAGAATAAATGGCCTTATATAGAGGCTCAAAATTATGATGAGTGGCCAAGATTAAGAGGCAAAAACAAGGACCAAGATTAAACCTTACAAACCCTAATTAGGGTTACCATCTTTCAACCAATTACATGAGGGCAACAACCTTGTGGGCCAATGAGAAAATTACAATAATCTGTCAACCAATGAGAACATAGAACACTTGGCATGATTTGATTGCATGCACATGAAATTGCCACCTCATCAACCTTATCTTATAAATTTATTTAATCCTTGAGATGAGGTGAAGCCTTGGATGCTTGAGCTTGTCCTTAGAAACTTTCTCATCACGACTTGAACTTGCTTGTACTTGATGTCCCAACCTTGAAAGGGTGAGGTCTCTATGCACTTGGGGTAATCTTGCCTTGGCCTTAGTGGCTTTACTGGATGTGAATCTCTTTGCAATTTGAGAGCCTTGCTCTTGGCCACTGCCTTGAAATTGAACTTGACCTCTTTCAACCTTTCGTCTCCCTTTCCTCCTTCATTATCCTTGCCTTCCTTAACCTTCATGGCCTTCATAGTCTTCTTCAACCTATCTCTCAATTGTATCATGTCAATGGTACTGATGTTGGTGTCTCAGACTCATTCAATTTTGAGAAGAAAGTGGTCTTGGGCATCATATCTTCCTTGTCTCCTATTTTTGTATTAATTCCCTTTCGGAAAGAATCCAATCAAGACAATCGAGAAATCTGCTTAATGAGCCAGCCTTCTCTCAATCCTGAAACTTATCTCCAATGCCAAACAACAATCACCAAAGAAAATATAACAATTAAAGAGAATAAGTTAAGCAACTCACCCAATTTTGCAAATTCTTCCTCAAAATGGCAAGGCTTCTCTAAGATCTGTAGCTTTCTCTCTTTGTCAAACTATGGTCTTTTTGAAATTCCATGGCTTCCCACAAGCTCTTGCTTCAAATTTCTGCTCTTTCAATGTCAAATTTGTTCTTGAAATTCAAATCTTCTCCACCTATATCAAATCTAGCCTTAGCCACCAAATTCACACCCTTCTACTATTTGGATCTACCCCCCTGACAAAATCATTGCTTAGCCTCTGCTTTGTCTTGATTTCGCACCCTAGGGCACTGCTATTTTTGCTGCTACTCCTCTATGTTTCACTGTTGATGCTTGATGTGTGAATGAATGGTGAGTGAGGGAATGAAGGGGCAGCCTCCCTCATATACCAAGTGTCAACCTCCAAACTCCTAGGGACGACCCTAGCAATAAAACAAAAAAACAAAAATTAAATTGCAATGAAAGGAGGGACGACATGTTAACAAACATTAACTTTGCATTGAAATTTTAAATGACTATGCCTAGACCTTCAAAATACATTGGGTGATAGCCTTGCGCCATGTATTAAGGCCCCAAATTTTACTTTTTATGCTATGCGCCACAATGAATGGACCAAAAAAATTTATTTTCCAAGCACAATTTTAAAACTCAAAGCAGATTTTTAAATTTATGCACCCAAATTTTAATGTTTTCAATGCAGATTTCAAAAATTAGTAAGCCTAGATTTTACCATTTATTGCTCAAATTTTATTATCTCAATGCCCAAACTTTATTTTTTTAACCTGATTTATTGTTTCAAAGTAGATCTTGAATGATAAGGGACCATATTTTAATTCTAAAAGGCTCTAAATTTATTTTTAATCTTAGATTTTAAAATCTCAATGCCCAAATTTTCCTTTTATTAGCCCAATTTTAAATAATAAAGGACCTGATTTCAATTTTAAAGGCTAGATTTTGATGTTAATTACCCAAATTTGAAATTCAATGCCCAAATTTTATCTCATGAAGGATATAAAATCAATTTTGTTTCATATTTTATTTGGCAAATCAAACATTTTGGCCCAAATTCACTTATTTCAATATTTAATTCATCATCCGAGCTTACAAAAATTCTCCAAGAAGATGGTCAAATTGACAATCAAATTAAAAAACACAAGCCTAATACATCAATACTTTTCAAAATCATCCATCTAGCATCCATGTCCAACAATATCGTCAAGGCAAGGGCATCCGGATCTGGAAAAAGGCCAAGTCTAGTTCAAAAAAATGGGGGTCCCCAAATTGTTTGGGGTGATGATGTGAAACCTCACAACATCTAGCATCAACCCAAAGAAAAGTTCCTGAACATTTCAGGAATAAAGTAACTTAGAACCAAAAATCTCAGGATGACCTATTCAAAAATCTACTTAAGGACAAGCACTCAACCCGGGAAAGAACTCTCAAGTTGAACCTAAGAACTCTGACCATAAGTTACTCACATGTGTGCAAGTGACTTATTCCCCACTCGACAAGAACTTGATAATCTCTCAGATCCATTAGACTCAACTATTATAATATCCTTACTTCAAAAGCATCCTAGATAGAGCCTCGCTGCCAGTTAGGCGTCCATAGCCCTGATGAAGTTATCGTTGTGGCATCATAATCACGGTTCTACCCTTAGTGACCACTTAGTAGCACCGGTAGAGATGATTGCACACCCTTTAAAGCCAATTTCACTTTCATTTTACTTTGATATTGCCTTTCATTTCGCACCTTTTTTCACTTCTTTTCTTTTTCTCATGATATTTCTTTCTCTTTTCTTTTCAATATTTTGTTTGGCTTGCAGGCAATGAAGCCCATGGAGGGTTTGGAAGACCATAGTGGTGCTGAAGTAGGTGTATGGTTTTCACTAAGTCTAACTTCACTTCAAAATACCAAGAACTCGGAGCAATTAAGTGTGAGTATAATGTTGTAACCATGTCAAAGGTAACTCAAGAACCTCTATCGAGCCTAACCCAAATTTAGTACACATCCTACCATAGACCAATGACCAGGCACAACCTTCAATCCCCTGAACTTTATCAAATGTATTCAAGAAATGAACAAGATGAACTCTAGGTTCTGACACCAAATATGTAAGATCTACACACATCGTCCATGAGTGATAACCTGGACCCCCTTTGCACTTGCAAAGCTCCAAAAACAAAACTGCTCTTCGACTGAGGGAAGCTAAAAGATCCCAAGTCAACTAACTTGGTGCAAATTAACTACTGAGCTCCCTCAAACACCTAAACTAAACAACTGAAAGGAAACTTACTCTAACCCACTAGAAAGAAACCTACTTTAAACAACTGAAAGGAAACCTAATCTAAGCCAAACATGAAAGCAACTAAACTACTCTCCTGAACCAAATGGTCCAAGACAAACCTACCCTAACTATGTACAAGACTCTAAAGGGACAACACTAACCGATCTAATATATACACTGGATCTAACATGGTTTCTCAGGATGTTCAAAAGTAACAAGGTTTGGGTGATAGCTCTCAATCTCGCAAAATCATCCTTGTACTTTGAAAAAAAAATTAACTCCAACTTAAACTCAAGAAAATTATCATGAAAAATCAACAATTGAGGCAACTCATAGGGTCCATGATCAATCCAAATACAAGTTGTTTTTCCAAAATTTCCATAATCAAAATAAAAACTTTCATACCTTTCATCCTTAAGAGCAGGGAAAGAAACAACCTGGCATGACTCAAATTCAAATGGAACCTACAAATTCTCCATGGCTTCAGGAGGTCGCAACTACTGATGAATCTTCCCTCTAACATCCACATCGAACTCATTGGTAGTTAAGGTAGGATCAATCTTGGAATCAAGCTCATGAAATATCATCTTTGGGGGCTTGTCCTTGTGAAACATGAACCATGCATCCTTGTTAATCTCCTCAAGTGTATCCTCAAAAATCAAGGATTCCTTGATATTATCCCCATTAAACACCTCTCCAAGTTGCTCAAACACAATATCCAACTATAGCATCAACCCAAACTATTCTTTGTTTTCCTTTTCCATGGGAGAAACTTGATCACCACTTAACAATCCTTGCATATCCTCACCACTAGGAGCTTCATCATCTATCATGTAATTTCCATTTGAACTCTCCTTAGGAACATCTTGCAATTATTTATATAGACTCTCACCAAACATAGCACCTTCAAGACTAATAGGAGAACCATCATACATCTTTGTGAGTTGCCCATCAACTTCCATTTCAAGTGGTAAGATTTTTGGAGGTCGAAGTTGATGGTGAACCGTGCCACTTGCAACAACTTGTCTGTCTTGGGATGCCTTTGGCAATGAATCCATTCATATTTCTTCCATAAGATCCTTAAGCATCCCCCCAAAGATTATGGTGGTAATGATGTCCTGGAATGACTTATCAAACTTTTCCTCATATCTTGATTTACTTGTAGTAACTTGCAATTCCTTGTTCAACTTGTCCACTTGATTGCTTCCTTCATGAAAGGTGCTAGAGACTTCTTTCCACTCATCCTCAAGAATTTGACTTTGTAGCATGAGGGAAAGTTCACCAAGGATCACCTCTTCAAATTTGTTATGATCTTCTTCTAGCTCCACAAGGTGTGGATCTTTGTCTGATATGCTTCCTCTTCCTTGGATGAATTCAATTGCTTCCTCAATTTCTTTCTTAACACCTTCCTCTTGAGGAGTAAAGTGTGAAGGTTCCTCCACTTGGTTATCTTGAACATTAGAATCAACCATATCATCCTGATGCATCTCACCCTCTTCATTCTTTGGCATCCAACTTAAAAGCTGAAAGAAATCCTTACCACCTCCCACTGATATTTCCTCATACCAACCCAATTGAAAATTGACCAAGTCAATGGTGTCTTAACAAGATGGGCAAGTAGATTCTAAATGTGAGAGACTATGTACACTGCACTAAGAACTTCTTCCATATATGTTTTTTGGTTTCCTATTGATATCTTCTTTGAAATCAAGAAAATCCTCCTTTGAATTGACAAGGACCATAGGCTCATGTATTTGTGAAAAAGAAAATCTTCCTCTTAATGCCAAGTCCACTCTCAAGAGAAACACCAAACAATTCATTTCCTCATGATCTGTAGTACCATGTATCCTACACTTTCCTAATGCTGCAAGTTGAGACAAATCCCATGGAGGTAACCTCTTGTTTGAATCAAACCAAATGGGAAGAACGTCCATATGTCTGTCCATTGAGAAACCTTTTCATTTTTATTTTTTTATTTTTTCAATTTTTCAATTTTTTGAACTTTTAAGAGATCTCTCACATCTCAAATATAACATGAAAGCTCATTGTTGCTAATAGTCCTATTATACACTAAGTTTGCACCCTTGTTTCAAGCTCTCTTGGTCTTGATAACCTAGTATAACATGGGAATCATCTCCAGGTTGTAGGACCTATGCTAACTAAGATGAGACCTCTAGGTTCTAGGCTGGTTCCTCTTGGATAATCACCTTAATTTGCTTCTAGATAGGAAAGTAAATCTTTGAGGGGAAAAGGGATAGAAAGAGTGCATGAAAGGGAGATGATTGAAAGCATACTACCTACTAGGCGATACATCAAAAATATGGTATGAATCATAGTATAGAGGATGAAATCAGTACATAAGCTTAGGTCTAGGAGATCACAACTTACTAAATAGGCTTGCATCAATATTTTATAGGAGGGTCTGCAATAGAGAGATGCTATGTAGGGAAAGAGAGAATTTCACAAGGCAATAGCACTCCTAAGGACTTAGACACAAACTATAACTTGCAAACAGACATTCACCTCTGCAATTGGGTATCAGAATGAGATAGATTGCCAGGGGTTGAAGTATACCCACCAAAGAATTCAAATCAAATCATTCACAGGCATACACATAAACTGCAGAAAGAAAGAGGGATTAAGGAAAACCAAGATACTACTGAAAACATTCAAATACTTAATTCATTAAGAGACAACTTAGACAAGGAAGCATAGGGACATGAAAAATGTCACAAAGTACCTTGCAATATTTGAACCATCAATGAAAGTTACAAACTACATAAATCAGAGGGTAGAAAGAATGCCACAGATAAATTCTGAGAATGAAAATCCTTCTTTTTACAATTGTCAACTCTGAGCTCTAAAAAGCTCCAAAAACATTATATACATCTCCCTTTTTGCACGTAGGCAGGAGTCAAAACCTAATTAGGGTTACATAAATTGACATATAATAATCAGAAACCCTAATTCTATCAAATCTAAATGTAAATGCATCATTATCTCTCTGAGAATATCTAGCTGATCATATCAAAACTATCTTTGCGTGCCCACGCCTGTACTGAATCTGCCTGCAGACAAGCCACCTTGATCTATCTACCCTTCTGTAACTCAAACTCACCATGAATGCTCCAAATCTGATCCTTACAGATATTTGTATTTTTTTTAATTTTAAACCGGTAATAGGTGGTGCCATCCCTTAATACTTTTGCAACGTAAGAACAATGGACATGGTACCCGAGAAAAATTTGCGGCACCGGCAATCAGATCTTCCCCATCAACCCCTCAACTGTAACTGTCCTGAAGAATTCAATTTGAGCTACCCATTTTGTCGCAATTGGCCACTGGATCAAAACCCTAGCAAAACCTTGTAGAGATATATTTGAATTTAAATATTAACAGCTAGTAGGTCAAATTTAAAATGTGACTGTCGATCACAGTTTCTCCCGGTAGATGAATGGCTTAGATTGACCTTGTGATAGTTGGGAGACCCTTTGAAAAGTCAAGCACCAACTCATCGATCAGGAACCAATGAGAAGTGAACACTTTAGCATGACTGGCACCTCACCTAAGAAAGAATCCTGACTCTGCATCAAACGGTGGTCGCATGATCGCATGGCCTCAGAAGATCCCTTGCAATCACGCAACAACCATATATCTTCATCAATTCTGTGAATCCTCTGACAACCAGACCCACTAACAAGTGCCAATTTTTCTACCCAATAGCCAATGAGAATCGAGCATGTCAGCACCAGGTAACACATCGGACCCCCGACATTCTAAAACCTTCATCAGACGGTTGTCGTTATACCGCAGCTTTAACTCTTAAGCACTTTTCCTCAGTGGTATAATGAGAACTGTAGATCTTGTTCGGATCTTAACCTGCCTCATAAGCTAAAGACCACGGGCCCACTGACAAACTACCACATCACAACCTAGCCAGCCAATGGAATGTGAGCACATCAGATGAAGAGGACCCACCTGACAGAGTTTGGAGATAAAGTAAGATCAATGGTTGGTGCATGATCTCATGGGCTAGGAATATTCCATCATATCATACACCGACCGTTAGATTTTAAGGAAAGGCATCCCGCTGGGCCCGCTCTGACATGGCACCACATCACCAGCCATTTGACCAATAAGAAACTTACACCTTGGACTACGTGGCAGTGGACCCACTGACACATAAGTGCCACACTGAAAAGAAGATTGATGGTCATCATTACATCGTGATGTTAACTTTCAAGCACATCTCCCCAGTGGAATAATGATAGCCGTCAGATCTAATCGATACATAGCCTCTTCAAAGACTGAAACTGTGATGCCAAACATTAACTGCCCACCAGATCGCTAAGTGTTAAGAGCTAGACAACTAGAAATAAGAGATAACGTGAACACAGTCACTTAGTTGCTAGATGTTAAAGACTTGACCGCTGGGAGGAGGAGAACTTGCGACTAGAGGATTTTAAAACACACATGGGAAATGGAGACCTTTAGTGGCCGAAAAAGGTAATGAAGAATTATAACAAGCCAAAGGGTCTTAGGGCTTTTGCCTCAAATGACTACTTTTATGAATTTTGACCTAGGTTTTTTTTAAGCCAAAGATAGACAAAACACTTGTAGAGACCAGAGGAAAAGAAACAGAGCCATGAAATTTTCTCAGGGTGCTAACAGGGCTTGAAGCATGATGACAGCACTAGATCAGGCCAAAATTGTGAAGATAGGAAATTTTGGGCAACAAGTCCATGAATGAACATTGTTCAGCCCTCCTAGCACCAAATAATGTTGATGTCAGTTTTGTACCACTACATAACATATAGCAATTGAATACTTGATATAGCATACCAAACACTCAACCCTCTCTTGAAAAGTATATACTCATGAAGAACATGAGAAAACTCCAAGGTTCCTTACACCTGTGGATACTAACTCAGTTATATTAATGTGATTTGTTGGTTAATCACGTAGGTAGGCTTACCTTGTTCATTCAAATATAACTTGGTGGTACTTCACTTGCTTGACTTGTTCTTTTCTCCTTGATCACTTTCACTTTCAACTACTCCTACCATTAACTACTTACTGCTCTACTACTACTCCTATGGATGGAAATATTAGCAAATGGACGAGGATCCAACCAAATGAAAGCTTTTCTATGATGCTACCTCCATAGGTGTAATGATTCAAGGGGAATTGGACTAGATTACCACACAAGGCTTCCTACCAAGCTGCTAGGATGCTAATGGCCTAGTATATAGCTCGCTATCAAACATTCACTAACATCACCATACAACTAGCCATCTACTTCTACTCTAACAACATGAAATGAAATCCTACTTTAATTTGAGAGATGAGAAGAAACATGTAATACACCAAAATGATCATGTATATCCACCATGCAAGCCACAACAATGAATAGAGAACAATTTTGATAGTATTTTGGAAACAATTCTCCAACATAACCCCCTTTTACAAATGAGAACAAATGGCCTTATATAGAGGCTCAAAATTATGATGAGTGGCCAAGATTAAGAGGCAAAAACAAGGGCCAAGATTAAACCTTACAAACCCTAATTAGGGTTACCATCTTTCAACCAATTACATGAGGGTACCAACCTTGTGGGCCAATGAAAAAATTACAATAATCTGTCAACCAATGAGAACATAGGACACTTGGCATGATTTGATTGCATGCACATGAAATTGCCACCTCATCAACCTTATCTTATAAATTTATTTAATCCTTGAGATGAGGTGAAGCCTTGGATGCTTGAGCTTGTCGTTAGAAACTTTCTCATCACCCCTTGAACTTTCTTGTACTTGATGTCCTGACCTTGAAAGGGTGAGGTCTCTATGCACTTGGGGTAATCTTGCCTTGGCCTTGGTGGCTTGCCTAGATGTGAATCTCTTTGCAATTTGAGATCCTTGCTCTTGGCCACCACCTTGAAATCAAACTTGACATCTTTCAACCTTTCGTCTCCCTTTCCTCCTTCATTATCCTTGCCTTCCTTAACCTTCATGGCCTTCATAGTCTTCTTCAACCTATCTCTCAATTGTATCATGTCAATGGTACCGATGTGGTGTCTCGGACTCATTCAATTTTGAGAATAAAGTGGTCTTGGGCATCATATCTTCCTTGTCTCCTATTTCAGTATTAATTCCCTTTGGGAAAGAATCCAATCAAGACAATCAAGAAATCCACTTAATGAGTCAACCTTCTCTCAATCCTAAAACTTATCTCCAACGCCAAACAATAATCACCAAAGAAAAGATAACAATTAAAGAGAATAAGTTAACTCACCCAATTTTGCAAATTCGTCCTCAAAATGGTAGGGCTTCTCTTAGATCTGTAACTTTCTCTCTTTGTCAAACTATGGTCTTTTAAAAATTTCATGGCTTCCCACAAGCTCTTCCTTCAAATTTCAGCTCTTTCAATGTCAGATATGTTCTTGAAATTCAAATCTGCTCCACCTATATCAAATCTAGCCTTAGCCACCAAATTCGCACCCTTCTACTATTTGGATCTGCCCCCCTTACAAAATCGCTGCTTAGCCTCTGCTTTGTCTTGATTTCGCACCCTAGGGCACTGCTATTTTCACTACTGCTCCTCTATGTTTCGCTGCTGCTGCTTGATGTCTGAATGAATGGTGAGTGAGGGAATGAAGGGGCAACCTCCCTCATATACCAAGTGCCAACCTCCAAACTCCTAGGGCCGATCCTAGCAATAAAACAAAAAAAACAAAAATTAAATTGCAATGAAAGAAGGGACGACATGTTAACAAACATTAACTTTGCATTGAAATTTTAAATGACTACGCCTAGACCTTCGAAATACATTGGGTGATAGCCTTGCGCCATGTATTAAGGCCCCAAATTTCACTTTTTATGCTATGCGCCACAATAAATGGACCAAATTTTTTGATTTTCCAAGCACAATTTTAAAACTCAAAGTAGATTTTTAAATTTATGCATCCAAATTTTAATGTTTTCAATGCAGATTTCAAAAATTAGTAAGCCCAGATTTTACCATTTATTGCTCAAATTTTATTATCTCAATGGTCAAACTTTATTTTTTTAACCTGATTTATTGTTTCAAAGTAGATCTTGAATGATAAGGGACCAGATTTTAATTCTAAAAGGCTCTAAATTTATTTTTAATCTCAGATTTTAAAATCTCAATGCCCAGATTTTCCTTTTATTAGCCCAATTTTAAATAATAAGGGATCTGATTTCGATTTTAAAGGCTAGATTTTGATGTTAATTGCCCAAATTTGAAATTCAATGCCCAAATTTTATCTCATGAAGGATATAAAATCAATTTTGTTTCATATTTTATTTGGCAAATCAAACATTTTGGCCCAAATTCACTTATTTCAATATCCAATTCATCATCCGAGCTTACAAAAATTCTCCAAGAAGATGGTCAAATTGACAATCAAATTAAAAAACACAAGCCTAATACATCAATAATTTTCAAAATCATCCATCTAGCATCCATGTCCAACAATATCGTCAAGGCAAGGGCATTGGGATCTGGAAAAAGGCCAAGTCTAGTTCAAAAAAATGGGGGTCCCCAAATTGTTTGGGGCAATGATGTGAAACCTCACAACAGTATCATTAGCAAATTGTTGATGCGTAATGTTTGGGACTTGATCTGTTGCTTTGATACCCACAATTTTTCCTGCTAAGTGAACCTTGGTTATATATCTACCTAAAGCTTCGGCCATGATAACATAAAGAAAAGGTGAGAGAGGGTCACCTTGTCTTATACCGCGAGATATTTCAAAGAAACCTTCGGGGGTACCATTAATAAGGAGTGAGATTTTTGGTGTGGATATACAACTAAATATTAGGTTAATCCATTGTTTAGAGAATCCAAAAGCTTCTAGGCATTTACAAAGAAATCTCCAATCTACTTTGTCATATGCTTTTTGGATGTCAATTTTAATTTGCATACATTCTTCTTTATTGTATTGTGCTGAATGGACTAATTCTTGTGCTATAATGATTCCGTCTAAGATCGATTGATTAGGAATGAAGCCAGTTTGTTCTTCTGAGATAATTGATGGCAGGAGGATTTTAAGTCTATTTGCTATGCATTTGGAGAGGATTTTATAGATCGTGTTGCAAAGGGATATGGGACGGTAATCCCCTGGTTCGATACAATCATTCTTCTTAGGAATAAGAGTTAAGAAAGTATTGTTGATTTCAGTTAGGAGTGTTCCCGAATTTTTGGTGGCTTCCAATGCTTGTCATAAATCTTCTCCCAAAAAGTGCCAACATTTTTGGAAGAAAGCTGCCTGAAATCCATCTAGACTTGGGGCTTTGTCGGGGGGTAATTGGAATAATGCATTTTTAACTTCTTCAATAGTAAATTTACTATTCAAGCATTTATTATTTGCATCAGAAATTAGTTTGGGGATAGAAGTAAGCATTTCTTTCTATGCTACAAGGTCAAAAGATTCATTATTGTTAAGAAGTTTTTTGTAGAAATTAATGAATTGTTTAGCTATAATCTTAGGGTCATCTGTAAGAATATCATCATCACCATGAATTTTGGTTATTCTATTTATGTTTCTTTTGTTATTAGTGTTGTTGTGAAAATTTTTTGTATTACAATCACCTTCTTTTAACCAGTTTTCTCTAGACTTCTGTTTCCAATATATTTCTTCTTTTAATAAGATCTCTGCATGTTTGCCCATAAGTTCTTTTTCTCTTAAATAACTTGATTCATTCATTCCACTTTCTATAGCTATCTTGTTTAGATATTCTATTTCATATTCAATATTATTTTTTTGTTCGAAAATATTATTAAACTTTTCCTTGTTCCATTCCAATATCTTGTGCTTAATGATCTTTAATTTCACTGCTAAACAAAACATCTTGGATCCAGTAATTTTACTCTCTTTCCACCATTGTTCTAGTAGTGGCATAAAGTCCTTATCTTGAAACCACATGAATTCAAATTTGAAAGGGCTTTTAGGGGGTTTATAGTTTTCCACGATGGCAAGTCTTATTGGAAAGTGATCAGAGCCTCCAAATGTTAGGATTTCTACATTTATACTATGATTTAGATCTCCCATGTCACCACTGATAAAGAATCTATCAAGTCTTTAAGCTATATGGCTGAATCCTAATCTTCTATTATTCCAAGTGAAGATGCCATTATTGGTTTTAATGTCTATTAAATTATTAGCTAGGACCCATTGGTTGAAATCCTTCTGAGATTGTGAAATATAATGTGAACCTCCGTATTTTTCATTGTAGTCTAATATTGCATTAAAATCACCACCTAAAATGTGGGTATCGTTGGGGAATAAGGACAATTGATTCTGAATTTCCTGCCATACTTTTCTCTTATCTATATTTTGGGTGGGACCATAAGTATTAATGAGTTTGAATTTTAAGTTTGTCTTTAAACTCTTAATTGACATTAATAACCAATTATTATTTTTTGAAATTACCTTAGTTACTACTTTCCTAGGATCCCATATAGCCACCAAACCCCCAAATGCACCTGCTGACTGTATTATTTTAGATTTCCATATGCCTAATTTGAGGCTGAATTTCAAGCTTTCCTCCTTATTTAGCTTAGTTTCCTGTAAAATTATTATTTCTGATTCAAAAGAGTTTAGATATCTTTTTAGTAATCTTTGTTTGTTAGGGGCATTCATGCCCCTAACATTCCAGGTTGTGATTTTCATTGCCTTTGGGGACGACTCTTCCCCTTCCCAGCCTTCAGAATATCAATTAGTTTTTGTTGATTTTCAACATTTCCAGCAATATTTCTAATTTCACTAATGGATTTCCTACCTCTTTTTTTCTTTGTCTTAGAAATATTTGGACATGAGAGACCTTCCCTATTTATGGAAATACCCAATTGCCTTTCCTTATTTGTAATCCCAACCATGCAACTGATAGATTCTAGTTCCATATCATTTAAATCATTATTTGAAAAAAAATTCTCTGTATTGACATTCTGTTCTAATTCATGATCTTCCATTATATTCCGTGTATTGATGAGAGTGTCTTCTTGATCTATAATATCTTTGCCATAGTCTTCTAAGATATTGTCAATATTAGTTCCCAATTTTGTATTGAGGGATTCTAGTTCAATAGATACCGATATAGAAGGGCTGGATTATTCTGTAGATTGTTGTCCAACTGTATTGTAACCAAATCTTTAATTCTGTCATTCTCAATGTTATTATTAATAGCTGCAAGTTCTATATCCTTTACTCCATAATCCACCTGTATGTTTTCGGGGTCATATCCTAGATCCTCATTGATAACTTTCGTTTCTATAGGAAGATAGTTTAGAAGCTCTTTTTCCCATTGAAGATCACAAATTTCTTCTGAATTATCTATCCTTACTTCCTTACCTTCCTTTATATTTTTAATTAGAAGATACCTTTGTAGAATAAGTTCCTCCCTATCACAGATTTCATCAATAAATCTGTCCATTAGTTCATCAGTAACCTCTTCTCCTAAGTATTCCGCAATTGCGTTAACCTCTCTCTCACATTTCTGTTCTTCATCTTCAATATCATGATTCCTTTCATCATCTAAGATTGCATTGGCCTCATCTCCAATAGATATACTTTGATTGGAAGAGGGCTCATGCATCTCTCTGCTTAATTCAATAACTAAGTCTTGTTTTCCATCATCTTTTGAGGTGACAACTTCATTATCTATAGGAATATTTAGCCTAATATCTGTATTATGAGGAGTCTTGCCAGAAACAATTGTATAATGTCCTGCTGCTTTACTGACCTCTAACTGAACTATTTTAGGAACTATTTCATCCCCCCTTTGTACATAGGTAGGAGATTTGTCATGATTATGTTCCACCTTCTTGATTGTATTCTACTTCTCCATTATGATGCTGGTAGCAAGTGAGTCTCTTTGAGGGATATTGTGCTTACGAGTTGAGGGGACCCTCTCGACATTCTTGTCAATGTTGTTGTAGATAACAAACCCTCCCTTATCTTCATGTAAATCTACCTTAATTCCCATGTTCTTAATTTGATAAGTGGGGATAACTATTGAGCTTAAGGGGCAAATAGGGGTATCTTCCATTTCTTCAATGTAATCCTCAACTATGGTTAGGTAAATGACTACCGAGCTAGATTTAAAGCATAATTAGATAGGAGGAATAGTTTTTTGATGTAAATTCATTTTAACTATAATTATTTTCTTAGCTTGATTATACTCATTTTGAATTGTTCCAATAAACTTTCCAATATGATTGCCTATTTTTCTAAGAGTTTCCTGCCAAGTGCATTCCAGGGGAAGGTTCTTAAGGAGGATGACTTTGTCCACCATGAAGTCAATGAGTTTGTCAGGGTTGAAGAGGGGAGACCAGTCAGAATCAGTAAATGATATGTCTCTAAATTTAGGGCAACCTTCTGATAATATTTGCTTTTTAAGGGATTTATTTCTAAAATCTAAATAAATGAAGTATTCAGTAAGGATTGTTATAGCTACCTTTTTAAGCCACTAAGATTTCAACCAGGCTGCTATATCATAGATTGTAGCTTCGACTCCATTCCACCTGCATATTATCCCTGAACTTGCACAAAAATTTTGAATTCTTTCTATGCAACCATCTTTAAGATCTAGGTTAGTAGTCTCAATAAAAGGTTGTAATTATTTAGGGTTAGATCTAATGTTATTTTGTCACCTGTTATCTTCTACTTCACAATCATTTACCTTAATGTTATTGATTCGCCTATGAGGGGGAGAATAAATAGAGCTATTTTGTACAACTGTATGATTCTGTGAATTAATATCAGATTTACCAACAAATTCTAAATCACGGTGTGATTTATTATACTTACCCTTAAGCCTACAATGCAAGGGCGAGTAGGGCTTCAAGTCTTGCTTTCCCTGTTCCCATTTAAGGTTCATCTTCCTGGTGTGAGGGCTGTAACCACGTTCTATTGCATTGTGTTTGAAAGACTTCTCTTTCGGGACCAAGTTTGATGAGCGCTTATGAGGCGGGGAATATAATGTAGCCTTCTCTGCACCTAGTTTATCGAATTTGTTGTTGAGTGGTAGAGTGAAGGGTACATAGATCTGAGAGATGCTCTGTGTTATAGATTTTGTGAGATGCTTTTTTTCCCTCCTGGCATTTTGTTGGTGGGCCGGCAGCCAAGAAGAGTCCCGAGCTATGGAAGGCACTTCCTGTGTTGAAGCCCTAGACATTAGTCTAGGGGGAGAGTGCTGTAAAATGCATTCTTCATTGTGTTGGATGGTCGAGGATGTTGTAGCAACACCATTTTCCTAATGCAAGATACTGCGAAGAGACTTAGGGAAAGAGCTGCGAGATACCTGAGGCTGTTTATCCACATACTTCATTTTAGCGAAGAAACTGATTTGAGAATCCAAGGATTCGATAGTGCAGATGTGGGATGCCGAAAAAAGCAGAGCCATTTTTTTTTTTGAGTAACAATTATCTTATTTAAGAACTTTGAAAAAAATAAAAAAAATTGTACATTAACAATACAATATTCCTTTCAAATAATTTTTCCTATCATAGAAAAAAAGTATTATTGCTTTCTAATCTCCAAATTTCAATTAGACAGTAACAAGAAAAATATCACATTTTGTTTTTCTAAAAGCTAATCAAAATTTATCTTTTCTCCATCGCATTGTCTTTTGACATTCTATTATAAATAACAAATATTGTAATGATTTATTCTCTATTTAAAGATGATTACTTGTTAAGGTGAGTTTTATATTAAACAAAAACAATGTGCTCAATGAGTTCTATATTAAGCAAAGACAATGTCCTCAACGAGTTCTATATTAAACAAAAACAATGTCCTCAATTAGTTTGTCAATGGTCTAAATATAAATATAGTCATTACGCAATTATATAATTATGTCTCAATAGTGATAATGTCTCCATCAAAGAACCATTTAAGTTAGTAGTATATAACATAAAGATCTGCCTTCATATTTTAGCAACTTTCTAACTATGTTACATAATATTTTAATTCTATTATCTATTATTTTGAAATTTGTTATATATTAGTATTTTTTCTTTGGAATGGTTTTATTTAGGAGTAAATGTTCTTTACTAAGAGTTATGAATTGATGAGGTCATAAAAGGAGATCTCATTGTTGATATAGCATTTAACAAGTGCCATGTAGTGGCCAAGTACTTGCCTTTAGTAATTAATTTTAAATTTAATTTTTAATATAAATTTAATCTTAATTTTAATAAATTTATTATAATATATAAGATATTTTAATTAATTATAAAATTATATAATTATAATATTTTATATAATAATAATTGTAGTAATAAATAATTTTTTTAATTATACCTACATAGATAATTATTGATTGCAAATTATAATTAATTTTAACCTCAATCTTAATTTTATTTGTAAATATAACAATAGTGCTAATTTTATTTTATTGATACATATTTTTTATTAATTAATATTATTGTATATATAATATGAGCAATAGTATCAAATAGTTATAATAGTTTTAATAGATCAATATGATACATGATGAACTTTTAATAATGTCAAAATGAATTAAAAAAAGCTAACCAATTATAAGTAACTTACTCCATATTAGGAATATTGTAGCATACTAATTCAATAAATAAATAATTTATTTAATATTTTGAAATAAAATTTAAAATAAATTATAAAAATATACAAATTACAAATAGTTTGATTCTTACTATTTATTGCATCTATTAATATTCTAAAAAAAATTATTCCAAATAACTTCACATAAAAAATAAGAAAATTAAAGGACAATAAATAAAAATTGATTCCAAGATAACGTCACATAAAAAAGAAAAAAATTAAATGAAATAAGTGGAAGGCAATAAATAACAAACGTGGTAAATTTTAATTGATTCACTCGTGTAATAAGACTTCAAATGCATTCATCCAATGAGATGACCAAAAATGAATTTCTAGATATTATAAAGTTAAATAATTTGCATCTATATTTTACAAATGAAAAAACTTACAATGAATACAAAAGTACCTAGCCCACTGGCAAGTACTAATAACAAGTGCCATATAGTGGCTAAGTACTTGCCTTTAATTTTTTAATTACTATGTTTTATATAGTAATAGTAGAAATAATAAATTTTTATAAAGTTATATTAGAAATAATAGTATATTAATTTTTAATTATTATGTTTTATATAGTTACAATAGAAGTAATAAATTTTTATAAAAGAATTTTTATTAAAACTATTATAAATAAATAAATTTAAATAAATTGATCTTTTAAACTAAATTTTAATAAGTTTTTCAAAATAAAACTATTATAATAATATTAAATATTAATATTTTGTAAAGAAAAAATAAAAATTATAAGCAAATAAAATCGCATAATTTTTTTACATAAATAGTTGTTAATGTATAATTAGTATATAATAAAAATAAAAATTAAAAAACTTTATAAATATGAATAAAAATAAATATATATTATAATATCATAGGTTGTTATTTAAATTATAATATATTATAAAAATTAATAGTATAAACATGATTGCCAGAATGGAACAAAATTTATGGATGAGAATAAATATATATATTATCTGACAATAAATAAAAAATGTGGTAAATTTTAATTGGTTCATTCCTATAATAAGACTTCAAACGCATTCATCCAATAGATGATCAAAAATTAATTTCTAAATATTATAAAGTTAAATATTGCAATAGTACTAATAACACCCTAACAGAGCTTGAATCTTAATGACAAGATTAATAACACCACAACTTAAACCATCACACTTTGCCAATAGTGATTTTAGAATGATTTTTATTCTTTTTTATTATTTTGATTTTGATTTTTATTTTCAACCTCCTTTTTCATATAAAATATATAATTTACATATTATTTTTCTTCATTTTAATGATATATTATAAATTATAATTCAAAATGTTAATGTTAAAATTAACTATACAATTATAAACACTTTCAAATACTAAATCATTTTCTCAATAATATACATATACAAGTTTGACCATTTCTAATCAAAGATTCTTAAAAAATACTTATAATAAAAAAAATCTACCAAAAAATAATTAAAATATAAATAACCAAACTTGACCATTTCAAAATTCGAAGGATGACACTAGGCAAAACTTAATAGTCCAATCAAAATAAAAACCAAAATTTAAAAATATTCAATGTCTTAAAAGCACAGCAGAAACACAACACAATTAATATAAGCGTAAACATGAAAAAAAACAATAAAGTACAATCATTTGACCAAAATTTAGGAAAATATTTGGAAGAACGAATGCCAGGCAGCCAGAGTAACCTGTCGACGGCGGGAACCAAAAAAAACGTGAAAGTAGGCCTATAGGGAGGGAGACCGAAAGCATAAAGTTCTCGGGTGGAGTCTAAAGAGGCCCAAGTGCTACAGAAGCTGAATGTGCAGGGGAAGAAATTTGAATGGATGTTGAAAAGAGAAGACTTGGTTGGTTCTTCATCGCTGCTGCTCTGGTTATTCTCGCCATAGCAGGTACACAATTCTCTCTTCCAACATAAGCCACCGTGTCATTTCCTAAAAACCCCATGCCTTACCTAATGAATCAGTTCAGAAAACTGTAGAATGATATGAATGCTTAATGGTGTTTCATTAAAAAGAAGAAGCTAATGCCATCCGTAGGCCAAAGATCAGAAAAATTGAAGATCGATAGTGCGTTCATTTTAGGATGGCAACATATACTGTATTCTGTATGTGTCAATCCAATGCTTCCTTGAGCAATGTTTACACTCCACATCTTCGAGGATTAACTCACACAGTTCTTTCCAACCCAAGTGGGTAAAACTTTGCCCTTTTTAATTTTTGTTTGATGGATTTACAGATCATAATCTAGGCATCTATGTATGTTGTATTTTTCTTGTACTGCTGTCACTTGTCAACTTTAGGATTTCATCCAGCATGCGGCATCCCTTTTGTCAGCGCTCTTACGCTATCTGAAAATCCTCCTCTTTCTTCAAAATTTTCTAGGCCTCTGCATTTTGCAAGCCTAATAGCAATACCGCATATTATCCAAGGCCTTGACACTAGCAAAATACTACATTTCTGGATATTGTAACCAATCTATGCATGCTTAACATTTGTAAAGGTATCAACTTTGCTAGACAGCTATTTTAAAATGCTTTGCATACATGGATTTTTTTCTCTGTTTTTATGAAATATTCTAAGATCTACCCACTGAAAGTTAAAACAAGTGAAATGACCATATACAAGATATTTACACGCAGTAATATAGGTTATTATAGAGGAGTGATGTAGTCATGGTTGGAGGGTCTAACTAAAGACTATCTAACCAGTAACCACACATTTGTGTAACTATACACCACTTTCTATGTTTTAAATAATAGAAAGCCCAACAATTCATTTGGTTTATTATTTTGCAAATGAAGCTAAAACATAGATTCAAGAATTTTGATGCATGCTTGGTCCAAGCCATTTGATTACTCTGTAGATCAATGAGATTTTTCAAAAAATGATCACTGCCTGTTGGCTTATTCTGGTGCAGGACCAAACTGCCCCTGCTATGAACTCACAAATCTCACAGACAAATGACATTGATTGCAACAAAATGAAAACTATTTTATTTATTCATCAAATGCCTTCAAATTTGCAGAACACAAAATTTACAAATTGCCTAATTTGACCTCTCTAAAACTTGCTAGCAAACAGCTCTCTCTCTATTCTCTTAGCCACAATGACAACCCTCATTCTATTCCTTGTTTCTGATCATTCTGTTCTACACAGCCCTTCATGCCTGCACAACTACTTCTCTCTTCATGCCTATGCAGCAGCTTCACCATTCACCACTTCCTGAAAACCCCCCCCTCCCTAGTGTACAGCTTCTTTCCCTTATCTCCTCCTTCCTCTCACACCGCTTCCTTTCCCTTATTCCCCAAAACTCCATGCCATACCTAATGAATCAGTTCAGAAAACCATAGAATGATATGTATGCCTAACGGTGCTGCATAAAAATAAAAGAAGCCAATGCCATTTGTAGGCCAAAGTTCAGAAAATTTGAATATTAATATTCCGTTCAATTTAGGATGGCCACATATACTGTATTCTGTATTTGTCAATTCACTACCTCCTCAAGCAATGTTTACACTACACAATTTTGAGGATTAACTTACTCAATTCTTTCCAATGCAAGTGGGTAAAACTTCACCTTTTTAATTTGCTTGATTTGGTTGAGAGATCATACTCTAGGTGTCTAAGTATGTTGTATTTTCCTTTTGCTGCTGTTACCAGTCAACCTTAGAATTTTATCCAGCATGTGGTATCCCTTTTGTCAGCGCTTTTATGCTATCTGAAGATCTCACTCTTTCTTCAAAATTTTCTAGTCCTCTGCATTTTGCAAGCCTAATGGCAATCCTGCATATCATCCAAGGTCTTGACACTAGCAAAGTACTACATTTTTGGATATTGTAACCAATCTATGCATGCTTAGTGTTTGTAAAGGTATTAACTTTGCTAGACTGTTGTAAAGCTATATTTTGAAATACTTTGCATACATGGTTTTTCTTCTCCATTTTTATAAAATATTCTAAGATCTACCCACTGAAAGATAAAACAAGTGATACAAGATATTTGCATAGTAATATAGGTTACTATTGCAGAGGAGTGATGTAGTCATAGTTGGAGGTTCTAATTAAAGACTATCTAACCAGTCAATACACAATTAAGTAAAAATACACCACTTCAAATGTAGTAAATAATAGAAAGCCCAACAATTTATTTGATTTGTTATTTTGCAAATGAAGTTAAAACATAGATTCGAAAGTTTTGATGCATGCTAGGCCCAAGCCATTTGATTACTATGTAGATCAATGAGATTTAAAAAAAAATTGTGTTGGGTGGATATTTTGCAACCGATAGTTTCGGGATCAATTGCAATCTGTTGTTCCAGCCACAGTTTGTGAGACAAAGTCTCTCCTACTTCAAAGGGAAGGTTCTCCCTTCTTATTGCTACTTTAATCAACTAAACACTTAACTATTTCTATTTACACTAAGCTACAATGGGGTGGGATTTTCATCGTATTCTCTTATTTCAGAATAGATGTTACCATTACAACACTACCTTTAATCACTAGTGTAATTCACTTACAAACTATTAGTTGAAGCAATAATCCCGATAAACAAAAGATTAGACATAAGAATAACCTTCAGCATACTAACAACTTTCAGTAACTTAGAAGCTCACGAAAGTTCAAAGTCTTTCGATGACTCCTTTGTGAATTTAGGAGCAAAGATAAAGCATACGTGCAGCTCAAAGTCTCCAACATGTTTTCACCTAACAACACAAATGCAGAAAATAAGAGCAGCACAAAGTCTGCAAGTTATCTCCTTACTTGAGCATTCTACACCTGTTTTAAACGTGATAAGTAACTCAAAGTCTGCAAGATCAAGTCTGAAAGCCTAACTACAACTCTAGACACAGTAAACAACTTAAAGTTTGCAAGATGGAGTTTAATTCCCTCTTGAACAACAAAACAATACTCACAATCAATCTCTAGAAAATGTCATCACATGATAACTTGAATCAGCACAAAGTCTGAAAGCAACTTGCCTCTTTTATTGAATGCAATTCAATTTACATCTAAGCTCAAAGTCTTAGAGTGCTCAACAAATTGGCAGAGTTTTATTGCATTGCCAAAAGATGTTTATTTACAATGAGCCCTCACGTATTTATAGAAGAGAGCTTGTGAGAAAAAGGTGAGAGAATCCTAACTAATTGTTGACTTATTGAACATTACAGTCTTATTCTAATTTGTCATGTAATGTGATCACATGCGATTACATTTTACAACTTTGCATGTAATGTGATTACATGTAATTGCAATTTACAATTCTACATGTGATGTGATCACATGTAATTATAATTTTTGACTTTACATGTAATATGTCAAAACTAAATACATATGCATAATTGAAACTAAACTAAGTGACTGACAAGACAACTTTTATGAACATATTCCCTTGTTCAAAGAGGTCTTCATGTTGTTTTAAGATGTCTTGTGGAGTCTCCAGATTCTTGGTACATGGATGAGCGCCTTTGTGAACACCAACTTGCACCCTCGTGTCCTTTGTCAATGAACTCCCACCTCCTCTTTTTGCTTGGGGTAATATTGGTTCTTCAGGGAAATTCTTTCTACAAAGGTGAGGTGAGAAGTGCGAAGCGTGAATGAGAGCATCTGAAATGAAGTTACAGTGGTAGATTCTGAGGGTTTCCATGGTTGGATGACAACCTGACACGACACACAAGACGACGGACAAAAATCCTGACTAAAAACAAAAAGACACAAAAAAGGAGAAAAAAAGAGTAAAAATGGGCAAACTTGCAATTTTGGGGTTTTGAGGGTACATTGTACACGAGGGGACAACATGTACATGATATATGTAATCGAGACTGAAAATCCCAATTACACTAGTTTATAACTTTATAATGAAAGTTCAAACATTATGCAGTCAGAACTAAAAGTTCTGACTGCACCAAATAGTGGAGGACATTTAGTTGCAATTGGGACTAAAAGTCCCTTTTGCAACATGATAATAAAAGTGCCATTGTAGCATCAATGTAATGTATGCAATTGCAGTTAAAAGCTTGATTGCATTTGAAATTGCATGTAGAAGGGTATGCAATTGGGGGTAAAAACCCCCCACTGCATATGTATGTGCATACACAATGATTGCAAAAAACCCTGATTGTACAATATAAATGCAATTGGAACAAAAATTTCCGAAATGCATGTGTAATGAGATGTAGTGAGGGAAAAAAGTTCTTACAACACATGCAGTGAGGGAAAAAAGTTCCGACAACACATGCAATGAGGAAAAAATGTTCTTACAACACATGTAGTGAGGGAAAATGGTTTCGATAACACATGCAGGGAGGGAAAAAAGTTCCTACAACACATGCAAAGAGGGAAAAAAGTTCTGACAACACATGTAGTGAGGGAAAAAAATTCCTACAATACATACAGTGAGGGAAAAGAGTTTCAACAACACATGCAACGAGGGGAAAAAGTCTCAACAACACATGTAGTGAGGGAAAAAAGCTCTAACAACACATGCAATGAGGGAAAAATGTTCTGACAACACATGTAGTGAGGGAAAAAAGTTTTGACAACACATGCAATGAGAGAAAAAAGTTCCAACAACACATGCATTGAGGGAAAAAAGTTTTGACAACACATGCAAACTTACTTGCAATGGATGGTATAAATCCCAAATTTGCAAGAAACCTTAAAAAACTAACTTTGAAAACTTATTAAAATGAAAATGGAAAATTATGCCCTTTGACGATGAATGTTATGATGACCTTAAACTTTTGAGGATAAGGATTTTGCACCTCAAAGTGCATTTATAGAGCCTTAAAACAACAAAATTTGTAGGGTTATCCCTGATTCTTGCTAAGCAAAAATCAGGGACAATAGTTGGCTCCGACTGGGGAATTGTCTTCGGTTATGGAAATGATCTAAGGTGGTAGAATCCAGAACTCCAAGTGCCTATCCATTCATTGGGTTATAGAGTCAAGCAACCAAAAAATAACAAAAAGACAACAAGGATGATGTAACCGACTAAAAACAAAACTCACCAAAACAAGACTTAAACTTATGCAAGTGCACTTATTTAGAAAGGGAACAAACTAACCAACCCTAGACTGCACTTATTTAGAAAGGGAACAAACTAACCAACCCTAGACTATCCAACAATGGCAACCTTCTCAAATAAACCCATTTACTGGCTCACCAAAGTAGTTGCCCTTCTTCAACAACTTGCAATACCTTACGTGATTATTGATGACCATGTACAGATGAAGCACAAACAGTTGGACCGATAACCGATGCACAACTCTTTGGAAGAAATGAACACATTCACTTGTCTCTTCAAATGAATCATATATACTGCTGCTCCAAAATGGATCAACAAATCCATACTGTCCTTGCACAACTGCAAATGCATGTTTGGCTTCACTCTGAAGTATATCTTCATGCTCAGGAACTAGTGGGATTTCTGACTTCCCATTGGCTTCCAATCAAGCAAGATGTCTTATGGGACATGCCCTTGACAGGAAAAAGACTGAATTCTTCTTGCCAGCTGCACACTTATCAACTGCTTCCTCAACCATGACAACCTCATGCTGTTCTAAATGATCTCCCTCATGCGAGTCAGATGAAAACAAAGCTGCATTACGTTCCTCAGTATTCTGTCCAAAAACTTAAGATATTGAAAATTCTAAATTATTTGTGAAAAGATTCTCATCAAGCTTTTGAGTAGTTCCGTCATGCACAATGTGTTCAAGTTCATGACCTTGAAACACAAATGCATTCATTTCAACATGGCTGAAACTTTCATGCATGTCTATTTTTTTCATGTCTAAAGGCATGATTGTCTTCATCCACTTGAGTCTTGACATAGTGACTTTCATCCTTCTGCTTTTTATCAACAACTTTTTGGTATTGCATAAACCAGATATGAGAGTTGCTTCCTTTTCCTGAAAGAGAATAGCAATATCATTTGGTTCAGATTCATGATACTCCACTGTTGCATTTGTTGATTGTGCCTCAAGAACAAGCTTCCTCGGTGGTGAGAGAAGCTTGTTTTGATTCCTCATAGCATAACTATGAGTAGCATTTGGATTCGACCTTCTAGGAATGCCTCTGTGAGAAGGGAAGACTTGTTGAGCTATTTTCTTTTTGAGAGCAAGCAACTCATTAGCCAGCCATTGTGCCATAGGATCCGTTCTACCAGACAAATAATATGAACCCAAAGACGGGAATTCTTTGGACCCATTTGTTTCTATTCCTATTCGTCTAGCAAGGATCAAATCATCTTCAATCTCTGTTGTCAGAGTTTGTGCAGTTGCAAGAGTTGCTGGAGTTGCTCTTCTCAAAAGGAAACTTACCTTGGACACTTGAGCATTGATAAAGAAACACTTCAAATTCTCAGCTGTAGGTTGAACAGCAGCTGGAATTCTCCGCGTCAACTTGTTGAAGCAAGTAATGAATTCACACATAGGCATGTGAGGTTCCTTCTTCAATTGGGTAAGCTGGGCCAATAGAGTGTGTGCATCTTCAACAAGCTTGAACCTTGCCTCAAACCTCGCTGTGAGTGTATCCCAACTTGTGATGGATTGTGGTGCAAGGTTGTAAAACCAATCAACAATAGCACCTTGCAGTGTCTCAATGAATAACCTCATTTAAATGTCTTCATGTTCCACACCAAGGACTCCACATGCCATGTAGAAGGCCTTGATGCATTCGTCTAGATGTTGGTGTCTATTGTAATATCCCCATCATTAAATGACGATTAAAACTATTGTATTAGGGCTTGCAATTGATTTAGTTTATCTTGGACCCATTCTTTCTTTTGTTGGCATAGTTTAGTTGTCGCCGTCGGCTCTTTTGTGCACTCTCAGGAGTTTCCCCGATGGGTATTTATGCTCGGCGTGTAGGTTAGATTTGATATGTTGAGATTTATATTTGATTTGTATTTGCGAATTCCTGTTGGGATTCTTCTGTTCGCCATTTCGGAGGTGAAAGACCCTCCCTATTTGGTTTTGTGCAGTTTCGGTGGGATTCAACCCTCACCCTACTCTGCTTGTTTTGCTTGTATCGGATTTGGCAAATCCGAGGCACCATCAATAAATTCAATAACATCTTTCTGGCAAATGTCTATTGGCTTGTGAGTTGTTCTGTGTTCTCGAAAGACATTTAATTATCTACGAAGGAAGGAGGATACCACATTTGCACCTCGGAGGCATCATAACCCCACCGTACGGCTCTAGCAGCTACCTCTCAGTACACTCTCAGCCTCTCCGTACAGCTTCCTCTCAGTACACTCTCAGCCTCTCCGTATAGCTTCCTCTCCGTACACTCTCAACCTCTCCGTACAGCTTCCTCTCCGTACACTCTCAGCCTCTTAGTATAGCGTCCTCCCCGTACACTCTCAGCCTCTCAGTATAGCTTCCTCTCCGTACACCCTCAGCCTCTCAATACAGCTTCCTCTCTGTACACTCTCAGCCTCCCTGTACACTCTCAGCCTCTCCGTACAGCTTCCTCTCTGTACACTCTCAGCCTCTCCATATAGCTTCCTCTCAGTACACTCTTAGCCTCTCTGGCAGCTTCCTCTCCGTACACTCTCTGTACTAACTCAGCTTCTCCGTACGGCTTGAACTTGCACAGTTACGTCCTTCTCTCGAAACAGTCATCATTATCTCTCGGGGAGGGACCGCCAGAGGTTGGGAACATTACAGTGGTATCAGAGCTGGTGATTATGCTAGCTTGTGGGTATTGAATGAGAGTTTATTCAAGGAAAAGGAGTAGATCTCACTCAGTCGGTAGAATGGGCGATCCCTAAGACCCTGCGGCCAAAGTCATGACTCTTCTGAGAGAACTCACTAAGAACCAAGTACAGATAAATGACACTCAACGCCTCATGGAAGAGACTTTGCGAAAATTGGCCGAAAGCAAGATATCCGCGGAACAAAGCGACAATTCTCTCTCGGGACGGGCAAATCCCCAACCCGTACGCTCTCGACCGTCAATGCCAACTTTCCCTCCACAAATGGAAGAACGGTGAGGAGAGCAACCAACCTTCCAAGAAATACAAGATCAGCTTTGGGAAGATTGGAGGAACGCAAATATGGAAGGAGATATATCCTACAAAGATTATGCTGAACTGAGAATGAGGTACTCTGGTGGAAACAAGCATGGCTATTATAATGACGATCTGAGATGGAAGATGGGCAAAGTTAATCTATCCTCCTTTGATGGGTCTGGAACTATCACAGCTCGAGCATGGGTGCAAAAAGTAGACACATATTTCCAGCTCAACCCTATGCTAGAAGATGAGGCCATCAAATTTGCAGCACTACATCTCGAAGGAATAACCCACGAATGGTGGCATCATGGCATGGTTACTCTCGGCCACGACCAAATGAATTCCTACGCTGAATTCACCGAGAAGTTGATAGACCGTTTCGATGGAAAAGATCCAGAACTGAATTTCAAAGAATTGGCTCAGTTAAAGCAATCTGGCACAGTCGATAGTTACATAATAGAATTTCAGAGATTGTCTGTCTTGGTGACTGATATTTCAGAAAGACGATTGGTGGTACTGTTCATGGATGGACTAGCGGAACCCTTGAAAGGGTGGGTGAAAGGATTCAACCCCATCACACTCATGGAAGCGATTAAGAAGGCACGTGACATGGCGACATCTTCGTCTTTGTCCACCAAATATCACTCGCAGTCCAAACCACCTCTCGCTCCACAGGAAAGAGACAGCAGACCTCCATCCAGGAGGCCTCCGTTGGATGAGGAAACTAGGCAAGAACTTAGAAGGAAGAAACTCTGCTTCAACTGTAAGGAGCCATGGGTACCGGGACATCGATGCCTTGGCAAAGGAAAAATCCATTACATTGAGGTTTCGTCTGACGGAGAGGAAGAACAAGCACCCGAGGCCGAAGCAGTTGAACAACAAATTTTGGGAGAGGTAAATGTTAATTGCGTAGAAAGACTTGCCACTCTTCAAAAGAGGAGGTGCCATTGCTACTTTGGCGGGAACTTCGAGATGCACCGTGTTCCGAGTCCGGGGCACCCTCCAAGGACAACGGGTTGTGGTCATGCTTGATAGCGGAGCCACACTCAACTTCATTAACTCCTCACTAGTGAGTCGACGGAGCTTGTATACGGAGGCACACCAGGGATTTGATGTCAAAGTAGCGGGAGGAAATTTGTTAAAATGCACTCATCTGGTTCTGCAACTGAGCATCACCATGGGCAACCACACTGTGACAGATGATTTCTTCGTGGTGGATTTGGACGACATGGAAGTGATTCTCGGCATTCAGTGGATGGAAACATTGGATGAATACACACAGAGTTTCAAGCGAATGGAGTTCTCCTTCGAGGTAAACGGCAAAAAGGTTGTGCTGAGAGGGATGTCGAATGGAGGGTCGAAGGAAATTTCAGCCCAACGGATGGAAGCGATCTTCAGACACGACAATGTGGTTTGGGCCGCACATTGTTTTGCCTCGACAGAACCCAGACAAAGAACGAACCACTAGGAGGAAGAACTTCAAAGGGTTTTGGATAGATACCACCAGGTCTTTGCCGACATACCACCAAGCATACCACCACACCGAGGATTCGAACACACCATTGAGATGGAAGCTGGTGCCAAACCGGTAATTACGGTGCCATACCGCCACCCTAGGAGGCTAAAAGATGAAATTGAAAAAACAATTCAGGAACTCCTTGACAAAGGTTGGATTAGACCCAGCGCCAGTCCCTTCGCATCATCGGTAGTGCTCGTTAAAAAGAAGGATGGAACAATGCGAATGTGTGTAGACTACCGTGCACTGAACAAAAAGACCATCAATAACAGGTATCCGATTCCCAGGATCGATGAATTGCTAGATGAGTTACATGGTGCCGTTTATTTCTCCAAACTAGACCTCCGTTCGGGGTATCACCAAATCCGCATGAGGGAGCAGGATGTGGAGAAGATAGCATTCCGTTGCCATTATGGGCATTACGAATTTGTGGTCATGCCGTTCGGATTAACCAATGCTCCTGCTACATTCCAATCGTGCATGAATCACATTTTTAACAAATAGCTGCGTAAGTTCCTATTGGTATTCTTTGATGATATATTGATCTACAACAAGACATGGGAGGAGCACTTAAGGCATTTGGAAGAATTACTCGAGATTATGGAGTCACAACTGTTGTTCGCCAAACAATCCAAGTGTGAATTCGGGATGACAGAGATATTATATTTGGGGCACATTGTTAGTAGCCAAGGAGTTCAAGTGCATCAAGAAAAGATTTAGGCTATCCTGGATTGGCCACCTCCGAAGACTCTTTCAGAATTACGTGGATTCTTTGGGTTGTGTAGTTACTATAGACGGTTTGTGAAGGGGTTCTCTCAGCTCAGCGCACCTCTCACCGACCTGATGAAGAAGGGATCTTTTCAGTGGAATGAACATGCACATCAGACCTTTGAGAAACTTAAGGAGACTATGAGTTCTTGTCCAGTTCTTGCACTGCCAGACTTTAGTCGACCTTTCATCTTGGAGTGTGATGCCTCCGGAGAGGGTATCGGGGCCGTCTTAATGCAAGACCGCCACCCCATTGCTTTCGAAAGTCGGAAGCTCTCAGGAGCTGAGAGGTATTCTATATACGACAAAGAAATGTTAGCGATCATGCATGCTTTGACAAAGTTTTGATAGTACCTTGTCGAAGCCAAGTTCGTTGTCCGTACGGATCACAATAGTCTCAGGCATTTTTTGGAACAGCGAGAATTGAATGAGTGACAACAGAAATGGGTAAGTAAAGTTTAGGCTTTTGACTTTGACATTGAATATGTGAAAGGGAAAAATAATGTAGTGGCTGACGCCTTGTCAAGAAAACCGGCCATCTGTTCCTTATCTCAAATATCAGCGGATTGGAAAGAACATTTGTTGGTCGAATACTCCAAGGACACGTTCGCATGCCAACTCTTAGACAAAGCTATACAGGACGATAGGTATAAGGTGGTAGATGATATTATTTTCTACAAGGACAGAATTTACTTGGTGCTTGAATCCAAGTTGAAGAAAAAGGTTTTGAAAGAAATGCACGATTCACCTCTAGCCGGGTATCAAGGTTACTTGAAGACCTACCGACAGATTAGGGAAAGATTTTCTTGGAAGGGCCTAAAAAGTGATATATTGCAGTACGTCCAGGAATGTTCCATCTGCCAACAAAATAAATCTGAACACACTCTACCGGCGGGTTTGTTGCAGCCATTACCGATTCCAGAGAAGAAGTGGGATAGTATATCAATGGATTTCATCTTTGGGCTCCCTAAGGCACAGGGGAAGGACTGCATCTTTGTGGTAGTCGACAGACTAACCAAGTATGCACATTTCTTTGCTATTCCAACAGAGTTTTCTGCTTCAAAGGTTGCGGACTTATTCTTTCGAGAGGTGTTCCGTTTGCATGGACTCCCTCGAAACATAGTGAGCGACAGAGATAGCCGCTTCCTCAGTAATTTCTGGAAAGAATTGTTTCGACTAGCAGGGACAGAGTTGTCACCAAGCACCAGTTACCACCCGCAGACCGACGGACAAACAGAGATTGTAAACAAATGGCTGGAAGGTTACCTCAGAAATTATGTTTCAGCACAACAGAGGGCCTGGGTAAAATGGCTACACCTGGGAGAGTATTGCTACAATACCACTTTCCACATGTCCATTGGAATGGAGCCTTTCAAAGCTTTGTACGGGTATGAACCTCCTTCATTTGTGGATTTGGCTCTCGATGATAGTCACACACTGAAGGCCAAAGCCTGGTTGCAGGAAGAAATAGATATTTTAAGGTCCCTAAAGGAAAATCTCCAGCATGCTCAGAATCAACAGAAAATGTACGCTGATAGGCACTGAATCGAGAGGAGTTTTGAAGTAGGGGATCTGGTATACCTGCGACTTCAACCTTACAGACAATCGTCTTTGAAGGCTTCTGGAAAGGAGAAGTTGAGACCGCATTTCTACGGACCCTACTGTGTGACAAGGAGAGTGGGCAAAGTTGCATATGAATTGGACCTGCCTGAGGGAAGCCGAATCCACAACGTCTTCCACGTTTCTTGTCTGAAGAAAGACGTGGGCCACCAAGTGACAGTTTCCACAGACTTGCCACCCCTCGACGATGGAGGAAAGTTAGTATTGGAACCTGTGGAAATCATCGACAACCGGGAGAGAAGATTGAGGACACGCACTATCAAGGAATTTCTTGTGTGCTGGAAGGACCTTCCCCTTGAAGATGCCACCTGGGAAGGAGAAGAGATTCTAGAACACCCTAGCCTGAAATTGCTTGAGGACAAGCAATCTTTGGGACGAGAGAACTGTAATATCCTCGTCATTAAATGACTATTAAAACTATTGTATTAGGGGTCGCGATTGATTTAGTTTATCTCAGACCCATTCTTTCTTTTGTTGGCATAGTTTAGTTGTCACTGTCGGCTCTTTTGTGCACTCTCGGGAGTTTCCCCGATGGGTATTTATGCTCGGCGTGTAGGTTAGATTTGATATGTTGAGATATATATTTGATTTGTATTTGCGAATTCTTGTTGGGATTCTGCTGTTCGCCATTTTGGAGGTGAAAGACCCTCCCTATTTGGTTTTGTGCAGTTTCGGTGGGATTCAACCCTCACCCTACTCCGCTTGTTCTGCTTGTATCGGATTTGGCAAATCCGAGGCACCATCAATAAATTCAATAACATCTTTCTGGCAAACGTCTATTGGCTTGTGAGTTGTTCTGTGTTCTCGAAAGACATTTAATTATCTACGAAGGAAGGAGGATACCACATTTGCACCTTGGAGGCATCATAACCCCACTGTACGGCTCTGGCAGCTTCCTCTTAGGACACTCTCAGCCTCTCCGTACAGCTTCCTCTCAGTACACTCTCAACCTCTCCGTACAGCTTCCTCTCAGTATACTCTCAACCTCTCCATACAGCTTCCTCTCCGTACACTCTCAGCCTCTCCGTACAACTTCCTCTCTGTACACTCTCAGCCTCTCCGTACACTCTCAACCTCTCCGTACAGCTTCCTCTCCGTACACTCTCAGCCTCTCCGTACAGCTTCCTCTTTGTACACTCTTAGCCTCCCCGTATAGCTTCCTCTCCGTACACTCTCAGCCTCTCCGTACAGCTTCCTCTCCGTACACTCTCAGCCTCTCAGTATAGCTTCCTCCCATACACTCTTAGCCTGTCCGTACAGCTTCCTCTCCGTACACTCTCAGCCTCTCCGTACAACTTCCTCTTTGTACACTCTCAGCCTCTTTGGCAGCTTCCTCTCCGTACACTCTCAGTACTAATTCAGCTTCTCCGTACGGCCTGAACTTGCATAGTTACGTCCTTCTCTCGAAACATAGTCATCATTATCTCTCGGGGAGGGACCGCCAGAGGTTGGGAACATTACATCTATCATCAAAGAACTTGGGAAAGTTCTTTTACAAATCTTGAGATAGAGCTTGTATGGGTGGTGTCAAATTCAACGGACCAAAAACATTTCCCCAAGGACCTTGGGCAGCCATATTACATGTCCTTTGTAAAAGCTTAACAAAGTACAAGAAAATAAGTTACAATGCATAGGACACGAGTATACTTCAAATGAAAGCATGATGCTCTGGAATGCTTATCTTGTCCCCAATGGAGTCGCCAAAAATTGTTGGCTAAATATTTGCAAGGGACTTCAAAACCACTTGCAAAATGGAGTATTTAGACACGATATACTTGAGATGAAATCTCTCTTCTCAACAACAGGGGAGGCGCCCTTCTTATCACTGTTCTACTCAATAAGTACTTAACTAGAAACTAAAATTGGACAGGACAATAGATCAATTCCTCTATTTTCGGGAATGTACACAAGCTTCACCAAATTCCTTATACAATACTTTCACTAAAAAGTACTAACTGCAGCAATAATACCAATAGACTTCTGATTGAACGTAAGAAAAATTAGAAGCATAACAGTTATTCTATCTTAATTGAAAAGTTACACAAACCCAAAGCCTTTTGCACTTTTCCAAAATGATTTAAAAACAGTATACAACATAAAGCAGCTCAAAGTCTGTTAATACGATGCACCTTTGAACTTATTTGAGTAATTAGAATCGTAGCACAAAGTCTCTTGATTCCTTCTTATCTCTTAACAACTAACTCTATCTAAATCTTCAAAGTTGTAACACAAAGTTTACAAGAAGTCAGATTGAATGCATTCTCTACAACAACAGAAATGATACATGCAAATTTCTCAATAAATTCAAGTCAATATCACGTTTGTGACATAAGAACACAAACCAATATAACAAGTTCCTTCAACACAAAGTCTGAAAAGTTCTTGCTCTTTTATTTACCTTGAAAGCAATTAGCACAATACAACTTAAAGTTTCTATTGCTGCAACAATTTTGGCATAGTCTACTTGCATAAAATAAAGATGATAATTATAATAAACCCTCCTCATATATATAGGTGAGGGGGTGAGAGAAAAAGGTGGGAGGAATTTAATTAATTGTTGACTTATTCAACATTACAATCCTATTCTAACTTGATATGTAATGTGGTTACATGCAATTGCATTTTACAATTCAACACACAATGTGATCACATGCAATTGCAATTTTTAGTTTTACATGTAATTTGCCAAAACTAAATTACAAAATGCATATCTAATTTCTTAGAAAGCATAAGAAATGTGACTAAGTGCTTGGATGCACTTCTTCATTTTGTGCCATGAATTCCTAAAATTTGCAGATGCTTTCTTGTATCTCACTAGGATCTGGCACACTTGTGCTCTTTGCAATAGCAGTTGTCTTGATGACCGCATCAAAACATCTTGCAATTACTCTCTTATTTTCTTCTAGAACAGTTTGGTGCTGATCAAGAGAAAACTGATAACCTGTGAGCTTGTCAAGGGAAGTCGATGTAAATGATCTGCCTCAAGCTCTTGCTGAATCATCTGCAGGAGTTCAGAAACTATGGTATCTTTTGGAATCAGATCTTGATCATCATTTATCAACTTGCAGGATATTTCTTCAAACTTGGCGCTAATGTCCTGCTCCTCAGTATAAGTTTCAATCGCTGTTTCCACATTTGTAACCATGTCTTCAATGACTTGGCCTCTATTTATTAGAAGTTCCTTATACTCAATGTATTTCACGTGAGATGGTATTACTCTATTCTCATGTAGCACCCACAGTTTCAAATTTAAAGCCCTGTGCCAAATTTCCAAATCTTTTCCAAGAGATTCCAAGCTTTGATTAGAAGTTTCCAGAACTTGATTTAGCTTGGTTGTGACTGTTTTCGCATACATCAGAACTTGGAGTGCTGTCTTTATTAACTGCGTTCCCTATTCCATTAGCTTGTCAACCCATGCATTTATGGCTATGGCCATTTCTCTAGCTCTCTCAACTTGCTTAATGGACTCAGCAATAGAGGATGCCAAAGGATAAATCTCTTTTGAAGATTTGGTGATCTTCTGAATTACTATCATAAGCAGTTCATTTTGTTCTTTCAGCTGGTCTTTCTTCTTTTTAAGATCAACATAATTTCGGGCCAACATAGCTACAGACTCCCGAGCATCGTTACTAATACCACTGTGTCTGTCTACCCAGATCAACTCTGGTGATTTTGAAATCAGCAAGCTGCATTTCTCCCTTGGGCTTGTCTACAAGGGGTTCTACTATCTCAACATACTTTGTTTCGTATTTATCTACTTGAACCCTTGAGACGGTCTTTGCTTTCTTGGCACCCTTGGACTTGCTTGAAGTCAAAATCATCTAGGGAAACCTCTTGTTTCTTCCTCTTGGGGACAACATCACTTAGCCAAGGAGGAAGGTCAAAATGAGCACCTTAGGTTTCTTTGATTGCAGCATGTGATGAAATAGACTGGGTTTGCATTGTGGTTGAAACAATTGTTGGAGTTTCAGTTTGAACAGCAGAGGGAATATTTTCTTTGGTGACATGAGGCATAGATTCAGACATGAATCTATCAAAGTCACTTGAGGTAGAATAAATCTCAGAAAAGGGAATAGTGGGTGAACTTGGATGAGAGTCATATGAGAACACATTAGCCAAATTATCATGAGGTGTGTCTAGGATGGATTCAGTGGCTTGGATAGACACAAAAGGTGCAACGGAAGGTATCATGAATGTGGAAAAAGAATCAACATCAGTATCAAGTGTAAAAACACATGCATTCACATGAGTGGATACCTACAGAGTTTCAACAGAGGTAGATTGTACATCTGATGCAACTGGAAGCACTTGTACTTCTTGTTGATCATCGTCTTCAACAATTTCTTGAATTACAACCCTTTTCTTTGCCTGATGGTTCGTCTTGATACTTCTCTTTTTGCTTAAGTTTAATTTTTATTTTGGTTCCAGAGGAGGAAGCATCTTCTTTGTTCTTAGTTCTCATCTTTGATTTTCGGCCCACGGGTCTAGTTGTATGATCATTGGACCCTGATTTGAATCTCTTCATCTTAATACCTTTACTTTTGAGCCAAGTGTAGGTATTAGCTAGGATAGATTGAAATCTATTAGTGATGGACATATTTTCTTTCACCGACCATTTAATTAGGGGGAGGGCCTGATCAACAACCCTCTCTTATTCATACTCTGGATCTAGTATGGTTCCATCATCCTCCATTCCTTCCAGAATATTGGCCAAATCCAGATTGATGATTTGCTCTAGGGTAAGTCTGCAGTAGTCCATTTTTCTGATGCCTCATTTGTACGAAGATCTATCAAGACATCTTCAATACGGTGAACAAACCCTTTTAATTTTGACCTTCACGCCTTGATAATCAAAATCTCCTTTGATTTTGAACTTCTTCAGCTTGATTTCTTGAAGTTCTGTCTCCATAGCCTTTGCTTTGGTAGTAGACGTCAATAAATATCTACCAATGACTAGGGGATGCTGAGTAGAAATTGCAAAACCAGTTTTGTGAGCTGCAAATTGCTTGGCACGCACGAAGATCAGCTTCCTTTCCAACTCCATTAGAATAATCTTGTCGGTGGGGTACCTTGGTAACATATATGGATTATCATTAAAACATCCAACCCGCATGTAGGTGAAAGTTGGAAACTGAAGAAACAAACATCCATACTCATTCACCTTCCTCCAAGCTTCTTCAGAAACCCTCTTGTTCTTCAATGTCTTATCAAATAAGCACATGAAATGACCAAAGAAGGCATCTTGGATTCTTCGATAATAATGTCTTCCTGTGCCCATAGGTGGCTGATTAAAGTACTTTCATACTGGCAATTTAGTCTTGTCACCATCATAGGAATCCTGGCAGCAGCTTGAAAGATGCAGCTATGCACACAAGATCATGTAAAAAGTCAGAGTGGTAGACACTTTTGACAATTATTTACACAAAGAATCGCTGATTAATTCAGCCCAAAAGATCTGCCATGTCCCCTTCTTGACAATAGAGATGTATTGATACATCCATGGCTCAAATACATTTGACTTCTTTACCCCCCGCATCCTGCTTAGGAGAGTGATCACGTCATTGATCTTCTCCTTGAATTCACTTCTATAAAGCATTGTAGGCCATTGGGTTGATATTGATTGCCTCTGTTTTTGAAACCAATTAGTATTGATCTCCCTTTTGCAATCCTCTTCCTTCGTATTATAATAGGCTAGAGCCTTCTCATAAGAGACATCAACTTATATAAGAGCGACTAGAACATGAAAAATATTATCAACAGTCTTTGCATCTAGCTTCATAATTATCTTTCCATTTGTATACGCGATTGTTCTAGTTTCTTTATCAAAATGCGATGCACATGCTAAGACAAATTCGGGATCTAGCACTACCACCAAGGAGGTTGAAACCAACTCAATATGACTCTTGAGGAGCTTTTTCATTTCAATTGACGATCTCTCTACCTTTGTCCTTTGAGTGAACTTTGACAAATCTACATGTCCAATCTTGGTGTCCTTGATCTTGCCTATATTGGAGACCACTGAGGAAGGAATAATAGCATTTTGATACTTATGAAATTTGTATTTCGTCTTCTTCTCGGGAGTGGTAGCCGATTCTTGAGACATTGGATGAGAATCTATTGCACTGAGATGGAAGGTCCAAAACAACATGACATTAGGGTGTGTTGATGTTAGCTCCATATTATTCTTCATTGTAAGACAGAGCATAACAACACTCATGCCTTAATTTATCATGCTTCGAAGAATGTGTGTGCAAACATGGCTCTTAACAAAGACGGGGCGAAAAATATGTTCTTGGTGGGCCATGGTTACAATTCAAGGGTTTTGAAGGTACATTACGGATGAAAGAACATATGGAATACAAAGTGTGATTGTTTGTGTAATCAGAACAAAAAGTTCTGATTAAGAGGGTAAAACATATAGGTTTATGTGTATTTAGAACTTTTTTGTTCTGATTACGCATAACATTGCATAAGATAAAACATCTCGCAATCGGGAATAAAAGTCCCAATTGCATTTGTAATTGCAATTACATCATGTAATACGATGTGCAATTGGGATTAAAACCCCCAATTGCACTTGAAAGTGCATGCATAAGGGTATGCAATCGGGAGTAAAAACCCCAACTGCATATGTGACTGTATTTGCAAAGGGTGTAAAAAATCCGATCTGCAAAGAAAAATACTAGTGCAAAGGACAACTCCAATTTTTCTATGAGAAAACAAGGTAACATATGTGCAGTTGGGGGTAAACCCCCCGATAATGTATGTACTCTTTAGATGTCTTTAGTGCAATCGGGGGTTTTAACCCCAATCACACTAAGACTATTGTAATTTTCTTTTGCAAGTATGAGTGTAATTGGGGGTAGAAACCCCGATTGCACTTGGGATAATATGTTTAATGATGCAATTTGAAATGCAATCAACGACAAAAGGTCCAATTTACTATTGAGAGAGTAATGGATTATGGAGTTGGTACTATTAGTCTCGACTTAATAATTAATAATGTGCTATGCATGCAAGGTTGAAACATTTGATGACACCTAAATAAAACTAATAAAAACTTTTGAAACAAAAACAAAAATAATCCCCTTTGATGACAAAAATGTAGAAAGACAACATTTATGAGAATTGGCGATATTTGTCTCGAAGAATGTGCTTAGAGCACAAAGATTGTGTTTCAAACAAAAATTCATGGGGGTTGATATTTGATTTCACCAAGCCGAAGTCAACAACAACAGCTGGCCCTGACTGGGGAATGTCTCTCATTTGTTCTTGGAAACGACAAGAGATGTAGAATCTAGATCTCTAAGTGCCTTCTTCCATTTCATTGAGCTATAGAGTTAGGTGACCAAAATGACAAAAAGATGTAAAAGACACAAAAAGACAGAAATACTCAAAGACTTAGACTTGTATGTACAAATTTATGAGCGTCTCACATTGTAATGCTTTAGATGTTGCTCACTGAGAGGCAATAAGAATGGAGTTCCATCTTGATACGCCAACAAGTATCTATTCTCCCCAAACACTTGATGAATGGTGAATGGTCCACTCTATAGGGAATCAAATTTGCCATGCATGCCCTATGGTTCTCGTCTCTTGTCCCAGATAAGGACAAGATGACCAACCTTGTAATTGTGTTGTTTGACCCTTTTGTCAAAGAAATTTGACTTTCTTTTGATGTTTCATGATGTGGTCCACCACTTGTGTGCACTGTTCTTGTAATGCAGACATGAACATTATTCGCTTGTCCAGGTTATTTTCAAACATTTCATCTTCAATTGCCTTGGCTAACTTTAGAGTGGGTAGCTCCAAAGTGATGGGTATCTCAACATTCATATTGTACAACGATTAGAAATATGACATACCGATTGCTTGCTTGGGTGTGATTCAGTCTGCCCATAATGCATCATACAAAGCTTTGTGCCACGACCTCTGATTTCCATCCCACCAACTTCCTTATAATTGCAACTAGGTTCTTGTTGTTGGATTCAACTTGACCATTACCTTGAGGGTAATTATCAGATGAATGCACCAAAGTGATACCATAATCATAACAGAACTGTGTAATGTCATATGATGAAAATGCAGCTGCATTATTTGTAACAATCTTGTGAGGAACACCAAACTGTGAAATGATGTTCTCCTTCAGAAAGTTGCACACTACCTTAGACATAGCATGCTTTGTTGGTGCTGCCTCCATCCATTTGGTGAAGTAATCTGTTGCAGTAAGGACAAATGTATGCCCTGCACTCGAAGGCAGATCGATGACACCAATGAAATCAAGACCCCATTGGTGAGATGGCTCGTCAATTACAACCGACTTCAATGGTAGTGCAACAATCTTTTTCTTTCCTATGAATTGTTGACACAATTGGCACTTATGCACCCAATGGTACACATCTTGAAACAGAACGGGCCAGTAATATTTTGCTGTTAGGATCTTATGAGCTGTCACAGGTGTGGAGAAATGACCACCACATGCAAGGAAGTGGAAAGATTCAAGCAAGTTCACTTGTTGTGCTTTATCGACACAATGTAGGAATGTTCCATCCACATCACACTTGTACAAAGCATTATCCCAAAGGATAAAATTTGTATCCTTCAACTTCACATTCCTTTTCTCCTTATATGACAAATGCGATGGGCATTTGCCATATGTGAGATGATGAGCAATATTAGAATGCCACTCGTTCGTTGTACTGACGGACAAGTATTTTGGAAGAGATTCAGAATATTCCTCTTCCACTTCATTTGGTTTATTCTTAGACATAAGCTGATGTAAACCTTTGCCATGAACCAACGTTGTGGGCCTAATCTCCATGTCATATTCTTGGATCTTAGCGATCTAATTACCTCATTTGGTGCCAAAATCCTGCTCTGTCAAGATTGACTTCACTATAGTAACTGGAACCAAAGCTATGACATACGAATTCAAAATGTAGTACTTGAAGTGCTTTATTGTGCTAACCACGACAAGGGAACGCTTTTCCATTTGGGTGTATTTCAGCTCACAAGCCTTCAATGGTCAGCTCATGAACGAGATAGGAGACTAATCCTCTCGTTATTCTTTTGCATCAGAGTTGTGGACATAGTATGCTTTGAGGCATAACTATACATGGTGAAATTCTTTGTGTAGTTAGGGTAGACTAGCATCAGGGCATGCATGATTGCTTCTTTGATCTCCGCAAATGCTGCCTTTCCCTCTAGACTCCATCATAAAACATTTTTGTCTTTCATCATATCCATGATATGAAGCATCTTTTTCCGCGAAGTCTGGGAATAAACCTTCGCAAAAAGTTCACCTTTTCGAAGAAAGAATGTATTGTTGTCTTACTCGTAGGCAGAAAGAGACTTTGGATTGATTTTACCCTCTTAGGGTCTATCTTGATGCCTTCCTTGGACATGATATGTCCCAAAAGCTTACCCTTTGTTAGCCCAAACATTGATTTCTTAGTGTTGAGAGGAACACCATCCTGTCTACACCTTTCCAGAACTTGCTGAAGATGATAAAAATGATCTTGCCGCTTCTTGGAGAATACAGTCAAGTCTTCCAAATAAACAACAATAAACTTACCTAGGATTTCTCGAAAGGCAAGGTTCATTGCTCACTAAAAAGTTGCGCCCACATTAATGAGACCAAATGGCATCCTATGATATGCAAAGGTGCCCCATGGCATCATGAATGCAGACTTGTATTGGTCATCTTCACTGACTTTAACCTCATTATAGCTAGAGAATCCATCTAGCATGGACAACATTTGGGAACCCATCATTGTTTGTAGGACTTGATCCATTATTGACAGTGGGTAATTATCTTTCAGCGACAACTAATTGAGATTCCTGAAATCCACACATGCGAATTTCCCCATTCTTTTTACGCAGAGGGATAATATTTGCTATCCATGTTGAATGATGGATAGGGAAAATGATCCATGCATCTAACATCTTCTAAATTTCAGAGAGTATCGTACTTGAAATCTTTGGATTATATTGCCTTTGCTTCTGTCGGAATGGAACGACACCAAGCTTGAGGGGAATTTCATGTTGTACTTCCTTTGAAAGGATTTGAGATCATTGTAGGAGTATACCAAGACATTCATGTTATTGATGCAACAAAGAAATGAACTTCTCCCTTTCCTTCGAAGTACAACACTTTCCAATGTTTACCATTTTTGGATCAGCCTTTGATCCAGGATTGTATTTCTCAAAATCCATGGTAGAACTAGCACCAGATTGCTGTTGTTTCTTGACATACTTGTCATATTTGTCAAACAACTTTTCAAGAGAAATTAGACCTTTAGAAATCTTATTTCCTTCAATTGAAGGAACTCTTCATCGGTTTCTGGATCAACATCCAAGACTGATTCTCTGGATGATGATTCGCTGCCCTCAAAGTATAGTTCATCAAAGTTCTCTTTTGGTTCAAGAAAATTGATGATATCCTTATCATCATTGAAAACTTGCCAATGGTCCAAGTTGTCTGGAACACTTGGTCTGAAGATCAGCTCAATTTGGTACAAATTATCTGTGAAATCCTTGTGAGGGATTAACGGTGTTGCTGATGCGGCAAGAGAGTCAGCTATGTTGTTGAACTTTCTTGGAACTACTGAGATGTTAAAAGTATCAAATGGATCAATGCAATCCCACACCAAGTCGCGATAGTGTTTTAGCCTTTCATTTCTTGTTTGGTACTGATTTCCGCCTTTAGACACCACTAACTTGGCATCACCTTGTGCATGTAGATTTTTGATTCCCCTCTTGTGCGCCATTTCAATACCCAACAACAAGGCCTCATATTCAGCCATGCTGTTGGTATTATTGAATTGCAGCTTGAAGGAAAAGGGAAGAATTTTCCCTTCTAGAGATATCACTATCCCTGCACTAGATCCCAAAGATGCGCAACTACCATCAAACTCTAATGTTGAAACGTCATTAGAGCTATTGGTGCTGGCCTCTATAGAACTTCAAGTATTACTATCAACTTTGTCAACCATGACAAAAGATTCATTAGAATTGAGTTCAACCTCTTGATCCTTGCTTGCATCTGCGAACCTTTCAGTATTAGAGAGGCAAGAAGAATCTTCTGATACCTCCAACCAGCCTTGTGCAAATTCTGAAATTTCATCAATATGTAGGTAATAGTTGTCCATTCCTGTTGATTCAAACAAAATTTGAGCACGAGGGTCATTAGACTTGACCTCTGTGTACTTAGTCTGCCTCTCAAATTACAACTTCTCCATAACACCTTCGACAGGTATTCTCACTTCAGACTTATCCATGTTGAGTTTGCCTCCTACATCCTTGAAGAAGTTCCACCCAAGTAGCATTCCATAAGAAGTGTGGACGACTGCGACCAAGACGGTCATCTTTATCTTTTTGTCAGGGAAGGATGTGAATGCAAATTTTGCATCCTTAATCTACCATATGAGAGACACTTGTTTATTCTCCATGGAATAGCAATTTTCAAAGGTTTTAGTCAAGGTCAAACCCAATGCATTATGTTGTCAGAGGCATCATAATCAATAACATAGTTGCTAAGTTTGAAGCCAATTATCAACAAGGAAATATAGAAGGAAATCTTTCCTCAAATGGACGACGATATAGTTACTAGATTATTAGGAAACTCTTAGGCTCGGGAGCAGCAGTTGACCCTTGAGTGGGTTGGTATTCCTCGACAAATTTGGTAAGTCTATCCAGTTGATCTGGATTAGCTTGTAGGTATTCAACCTTAGACATTTGTATTTTAGTTTTCTTAGCATGATCAATGATATCAAATGATTGAAATGAGCTTGCTAAGGAAGTGGAAAAACTTTCAGCTTGGGGCTTTGGATTAGACATATTGGGTTTGGGTACACTTGAAGAAGGAGGAGAGGCAGGCACACTTGTTTAGTTCCCGCATTATCCTTCGTGTTGTCCTTTGGAAGCACTGGCAATGGAGCTCCCCTTTATGCAAGGGTTATGGGCTTTTGAGGAATATCTTTTGCCTTAACTCCATCATCCTTGGGTGGATCAAGTTGACTTCTAGAATGCGTGAACACAACGTAGGCCTCACCACGAGCCTCCTCAGATTTTGCATCATCATAGTGTACACACTTGATGGTAGAGTTGCCAACTGCTTCTTCATTTTCTTGATACATGGCAGTGATGTCCTTCATTTGATATTCAGCTGATTGAGTATCAACTTGATCCATTTCATAGTACCCCGTTGCTGAGTTGCTTGGAGAAGCCTCAAGAGCAAGCCTCTTTGGAGGAGGGGGAAGCTTGGCTTGATTCTTTGCAGCATAATTGTGGGCAGCATTAGGATAATGTCCTCTTGGGAATACCCTTGTATGGGGCAGCATACTAACCTTGGGAAATTTGCTTCTTCAAGGCAAGAAGCTCATTTGCCAATTCACCATTGGATTAGAGGTGCCTGAAGTGGAAAATTCTGAAAATGTATTTCCTTTTGAACAATTCAGATCTTTCCGAATTTTTCTGGCAATAATTAAGTCATCTTCAACCTCTGTTGCTAGAGTTTGTGTGTTTAGTAGCGTTGCAGGATTCACTCTTCGCAATAAGAAGCTTACTTTTGGAAGTTGTGCGTCAACAAAGAAACACTTGAGATTCTTAGGAGTTGGCTTTGCAATAGTAGGAATCCTATTTGCTAGTTTGTTGAACTTAGTAACAAATTCTTGCATGCCTTCATGTACATCCTTCTTCATATGTGTTAGCTGGCTAACAATGCATGTGCATCCTCAGCTGGCTTGAAATGTTCTTCAAATTTGTTTTGAGCGAATTCCAATCTGTGATAGATCGGGGTGCAAGGTTGTAGAACCAATTAGCAACAACACCTTGCAGTGTTTCAATAAACAGTCTTACAGAAATATCTTCATATTTAACACCAAGGACTCCACATGCAATGTATAATGGTTTGATGTGTTCATCGAGATGCTACTTGCCATTGCCATAGACCTTGGGGAAGTTCTTGCAAGAGCCTTGTGGAAGAGGATGGAGAGGTGGAGTGAGGTCCAAAGGACCAAAAGCTGTCCCCAATGGACTTGTAGCAGCCATCTTTAGAAAAACTGGAGTAAATGAGATTGATGGTTTTAAGAAGAATTGAGAAACTTCACTTGGGATAGACTTTAAACAAACCACAAGCAAAAAGACACTAGACTTCAAATGAAAGCGTGAGGCTTCCAAATGCATTTCGTGTCCCTAAAAGAGTCGCCAAAAACTGTTGGCCAAATATTTTTCCAATGGTTGTCAAATCCCTTGCAAAATATTTAGTCAACAATTTGATCATTGTCTATTGGCTTATTCTAGTGCATGACCAAACTCCCCCTGCTATGATCTCACAAAACTCACAAGTAAATGACATTGACTGCAACAGAATGAAAACTATTTTATTTATTCATCAAATGCTTTTAAATTTGCAGAACACAAAATTCATAAAGGGCCTTCTTTGACCTCTGTAAAACTCACTAGCAAACAACTCTCTCTCTCTCTCTCTCTCTCTCCTCTTAGCCACAATGTAAGCCCTCATTCTATTCCTTGTGTCTAATCATTCCATTCTCTGCAGCCCTTCATGCTTGCACAACTGCTTCTCTCTTCATGCCTACATAGTAGCTTCAACATTGACATCTTCCTGAAAACCCCCTCTCTACTGCACAACTTCTTTCCCTTATCTCCTCTGTTCTCTCACACCACTTCCTCCCCCTTATTCCCTAAAGCTCCTACTCAGGGGAAGCCTCATTATTTCTCACTGCCTTCTCTTCCACGTGCTAAGGAATCTTCGCACCTTAGCACTCATTGCAGCTCCATGTCTTTTCCTTGTCTATCGTGGCTTACTTCCTAGCTGCCCACTCCCCACATCCTTTCTTATTTTTCCTAACAAATAATGCCTTAGGCATTTCTGGATTTCCTTTCTTGGCTGTTTCCCATGGATGAATGTCAATGGCCCTTGGGATGTTGGAAAAAGGTTCTGAGATTTAGCATTACACCTGCCATTTGTATTTTCTTGGAGGTGGCTAAAGCCTACTCAACAAATCTGTCGTGTGCATCATAACATTCCTTTGGGGAATTCTGTCAAACATCTTATGTACCTTGTCATATATTTCATTGCCACTGCTAGTTATCAAATGATTGAGACCAATTATGACAAACACACGGGCCGTACCAACCCTGGGAGGGGAGAATGGTGCGAATCCATCACTAATTTTCTTGGGCTCTTGATGAAGACAAGCTTTTAGATTCATTTTATTGGATACATCACTAGCAGTAACACAACCAAGGGATTTAACAATCTTATTTTGTCTTTGGTGACAATCAAGCATCGCCATCCACATTCCCATGAACCTTACTCGAAGACCCCTATTTTGGCTCATGTTGGGAAGGTGCATGGCATAAGCGTTGGTTGTAGTTCTACATACTCTTTACACAGTAATGAATCTGCAATTGTTGAATGACCAAAGTGATGAAGAAGAACCTGAACCAAAGCCAACAATATGGACAAATGTTGAGTCCATTAACCAAAACTAAAGGAAATACACTAAAACAAAAACAAAAAAATATTTTTGGTTGATGCCGATTGCCTCAGACCCGGGATGCTCCTGCATCAGACACACCTGGTAGGAAAATTTTTATGCGTAGAACTCACAAAATGGAGTTAGGTAGTTGAACTATCATTTTCAGGTTGTAAACAACCTGCAACGAACTCCATCGCTAATGTAGACAGAGATAGCTCCTTTTTCTGCCTCTTCCAGTACTTAGCTAGGACACTTGCTGTTCTCCTCCACCATGTGTTCACCAATTTCCCCTTCACCCACATGGATTCACTTTCCACCATAGACCATCTTCCTCTGCCAAAGGCACAATCCTCTCCTCTCCTTCATGGGATCTTGCCCACCACAAACTGACCACCTCCACCAATGCCCTGCAACATCCTCAACATGCTCTACACACAAACACACCTTATCTCCATACAAATCTGCAACATCTACTTGCACTCTCTCTGTAGCTTCCTCATGCACGTATGCAACATTCACGACCATCTCATTTCTATTCTTCTCTAATTAACAAAAATCAATAATTACCTTTGCTGCAACATCTTCTTCATCCTCTATTGTTGCAACGTCTCTTTTATCACCACAACTGGCATTTGCAACTTTCTCAGGTTGCTTGGCTACATCTTCAATCGATACAAACAACTCTTTAATCTTCATGATCTCCTCTCCAAACAACACACCATCCACTTCCGGTCCTTGATCAAATACTAGGTCCTCATAATCCTTTGTGACAACCTCTTCCTTCTGAACTTCTTCCTCTTCTTTCTTCTCTACTTCACAAAAATAGATAATTATCTCTGCTGCAACATCTTCATCCTCTACTATTGCAACATCTCTTTCATTACCACTCACTGCGACTGCAACTTACTCAGGTTGCTCGGCTACATCTTCAATCAATGTGAACAACTCTTCAATTTTTATCATCTCCTCCCCAAGCAACACACCATCCTCTTCTGGTCCTGTGAGGTATTTTCACCTCCATCACATTCTTTGCTTTCATCCACTAATTGATTGTCCACCACAACCATTTTCTCCTCTCCTTTCTCTTCATGTGTGTAGGTTGCTCTCACTTCTTTCACCTTTTGGCTGCAACTCTCCTCCCTCAACACGAATGTCCACATCCTATAGCTCTCTTCCCAATATTGCTCCAAAAATGAAATAATCAAGGGCCTCCTCACAACCCACCTTGTCCTCTTCTTCGGACTCATCCTTTCATCTGCTGTAATCTTTCTCACACATTCATTTTCTTCTTTGTGGCCTCAAGCTCTCAATTGATCAAGACTTCACACACCTGCAACGATCCTTTTGAGCCTTCCACAACTGCTTCGCGCTTCTAAGTGCAAATTGCCTCATGATTGGCGATCTAGTTACACAACTGCACTCTTTACCCTCAGGTCCTGGCGCCAGACTACCTCAAGTTCAGTGATCTGTTGGCACACTCAGGAACTCTGGCTCTGATTTGGTGCAGGACCGAACTCCCCCTGCTATGAACTCACAAAACTCATAGACAAATGACATTGCTATTTTATTTATTCATCAAATGCCTCCGAATTTGCAGAACACAAAATTCACAAATGGCCTTCTTTGATCTCTGTAAAACTCACTAGCAAACAGTTCTCTCTCTCTATTCTCTTAGCTACAATGGCAGCTCTCATTCTATTCCTTGTGTCTGATCATTCTATTCTACGCAGCCCTTCATACTTGCACAGATGCTCCTCTCTTTGTGCCTATGCAATAGCTTCAACATCCACATCTTCCTGAATACCCCCCTCCCTACCGCACAACTTCTTTTTCTTATCTCCTCTGTCCTCTCACACTGCTTCGTCTCTCTTATTCCCCAACTTTCCTATGCAGGGGAAGCCTCATTAATTTTCACTGCCTCCTCTTCCACGTGCTAAGGAATCCTCAAATGTTAGTACTCATCACAGCTCCATGTATTTTCCTTGTCCATCGTGGCTTCCTAGCTGCCCACTCCTCACATTCTTTCTTCTTGTTCCTAACAAATAATGCCTTAGGCATGTTTGGATTTCCTTTCTTGGCCATTTCCCACAGATAAATGTCAATGGTCCATAGGATGCTGGAAAAAGGTTGCAAGATTTAGCATTACACCTGCTATTTGTATTTTCTTGGACGTGACTAAAGTCTATTCAACAAAACCATCGTGTGCATATCTGGAAATCATAACGTCCCTTTGAGGAATTCTGTCAAACATCTTATGTGCCCTGTCACATATTTCATAGCTGCTGCCAGTTATCAAATTATCGAGACCAATCATGTCAAACACACAGGGTGCACCAATCCTGGGTGGGGAGAATGGTGCAAGTCCATCACTAGTTTGCTTGGGCTCTTGATGAAGGCAAACTTTTAGATGCATTTCATTGGATACATCACTAGCAGTAACATGACCAAGAGGTTTAACAATCTTATTTTGTCTTTTGTGAAAATCATGCATCACCTTCCACATTTCCACAAACCGTACTCCAAGATTCCCGTTTTGGCTCATGCTAGAAAGATGAATGACATAAGTGTTGGTTGTAGTTCTGCATACGCTTCGCACAGTAATGAATCTGCAGCTGTTGAATGACAATGTGATGATGAACCTGAGCTGAAGCCGACAATATGGACAGATGCCGAGGCCATTGACAAAAAATGAAGGAGATGCACCAAAACAAACAATATTGTTTTTTGGTTGATCCGATTGCCTCACAGCTGGGATGCTCCTGCATATTCTCTGCTCTAGTGCTGGTGCCTTGAAATGATAATGAGCTTCTCCTTATATAGAAGGATATGTGCCACATGAAAACATATTACACTGTGATAGGGAATGAGATAAGGATCAATGGCCCCCAAATTAAATGACTTCACTTTCAGTCAGCCTTAAAATTGAGCATATCACCTCTGTAATGTTTAGATTTACCTTCTGTTGGTTCCCAAAACCGCAGATTGAAAATCCAAGAGTCTGCCAATTCTCCAATAGGATTCCAAATCAGTTCTGACCAATGAACGGGAATAATCCAAATTCCCCTGTACTTTAGGCTTCGCTACACCTAGGCGGGTAAACCTTCACCTCAAACCTGATCACCTTATTCAAGGCTTTTCTATAGTGAATTTAAACTTGTGAGTTCTCCGGTTGGCAAAGTCTTCAAAACTCGATCAATATAAAGTATTGTGAATGCTTGAAATGATTGAATGTTTTATATAATGTTTATTAATAATTGATAAAAATACTTGCAAGAAGGAAGTATATAGATTAATGACTTCAATTAATAACTCCAATAATTATATTCCAATGATTTTAAATGACCAGTGCCTTTGTTTATTCGGGCGATAGAGTCAACTATAACAAGGATTATTACGTACAACTTTATGAGACAATATTTATAAAAATATCATCAATTACTCCTATGCTCTACAAAAGACAAATCTTATATGCAATTCTCCGTTAGTCCAAAATGAATTTAACTTCTCTGGCTGGAAGTCCGATTAGACAGAGATAAGGAAACACATATATATTTCACACTATCCTGATTGTCGAACAAATAATGTAGGAAAATATCCAATGCAAAAATAAAACTTTGTCAGAATAATTCAATAATCTATTTATTGATCACAAAGGACGAATCCACATTTTGATTGCAATCTCTTTGCCTTGAAAAAGGGACCTTTTATTTATTATTAAAATGTAATATTGAAATTTATATTAAAGTCATGCTTTAATATTTACATCTTCCCTTACAAATATTCTTCTTCTAATTGCTTATTTGAATCTGTCTCTCTCTACATTTTGCATTATGTATATATATGTGTTTGAGTGGTTTTCACACCTCTTTAGGGTGAAAAGACACAACCCTTATTACAAATTATTTTGAAAAACAATAAATTAACTAAAAAATAACTACCTAACTTTCGGATTTGGGTTTGGTCGAAATATCAAAACACCTCGTGGAAAGCTAAGATTTTTACTGGAGATAGGAAATTTGATTTCCCGAACTGGGTCGTTTTTAGATTTTTAAAATGCGACCATCTTCAGTCTCTGTTAGCATCATCTTTGCAGCAGGTCGAAATTCCAGCATTTTTTGAAGGCTTTGATTAGTTAGTTCTATTTATTTGTCTCATAAAGCTTCCTTCCTTTGATTTTTTTTAGTATGGAGAAACTTGCTTATTGATAATGGATTTGGACTCTCAAAATTTAGGGTACCACCACCTTCAACAATATACTTTGAGCTAGGGACCTCCAGGGACTATGTGGTTCCATAGGTGATCCCTTAAGACTCAAAATTAAATAGGAACCTAAGGAATTGGTGCGAGATTCAAATATTTGGCACATAATTTGAATAAGGTTTTATTAAACAATGAATAGTCTAGATAAAGTCCTTTAGTACAAGAATTGAGGATGTGATGATAAAAAATGCATGTGATTTGAATGGGAAAGTCATGATGCTTAGTTGGCCTTATGTTCTAAACTATGCAAAATATCCAAATGTGGTATGGATTTCTTTAAGCTTGCAATAGAGTGATGCAAATGTGGTGAGATGCAGTGCGACAAACTTGCCACACATTGCTACAAAACAACTAGAAAGTTTAGAAAATACCTACAAGACAAAACAAATATGAAAATGTCGTTTTGATTGATACAAGATTGCTCTTGCACCTTGGATGAGACCCTCACTTTGTTGGGGCTGGAGGGAAGCAAAAATGTTTCAGCTCAACTGTAGATATCTATATTGAATTCTCAATCGGTCTGCCTTTCCACTTCATCAAAATGTTCTCCATACTTTTTATTTTTTGTGCTTCTTCCAATTCTATTGTCAAGTATCTCTTTGATTTTTCTTTTTGCAGTCCTAACTTTTGGCACTTGTTTTCTCCAATCTACCTTTTCTCTATTGTCTTTTGATTCGTGACATTCATATAGATCATCAATATTAAAGTTTAAATACTTTAGTTATACTAAGATGTTCTTGTAATTCTCCTTTGTATGCATTTCTTGAATTGCACTTACCGATTTTAAGGTGGGTATGAAGATGCCAACTTGTGGTTGCTGGCTACCAAATACATTAAGATAAGTTGACTTACCTTTCCAAATGGTAGGTGCACATGCTCATTCACCTTGCAGATTTATATTCATGGTGTACATGTTATAAAGAGTAAGCTATTGTAGAAAACTAATAAGTTCAACTTAACATGAAAAGGTGTATTTTAGGCCAACAAGGAGTAATATGCAGTGCTGAAATATTGCCATATCAGCTCTCTTCCCATCCATTTTCCAAACCATCTCTTGGATGATGTCATCAATGTTTGCCAAGGTTATAATCACCAGGAGTTTGAAGACAAAGCAGGGTTTGGGGTTTGCCTATGGACACGGCTCTGAATTCTTGTAGTAGGCTGAAGTAGCAATGGTGTCGGATGAAAGGGAAGGGTTTGACCATGGATTACTCAATTTGAGCTATGAACATTGAGGAGCACTGGTTGTATCAGGTAGAGGAATAGGATCATTAAAAAAATATATCAGTGTTGCAAAGTTCCCTTGCATGTAACATAGTCACATTATTTGATTATTAGATGCTGAACTGAAGGAGGGTTAGATTTTTAACCTCTTAAGCAAGAGAGATGACTGAAAGGTATCGTGGAATGGAGAATGTGCGGGTGCTTTAACCTTATTGCTCCATGCTTGGACTCCAATTTTTTCATCTTTTTCAATAGTGACTGGCATTTGGTCTTTGGTTTTGCGTGATGCCCTGCTTTCCTCCTTTCTTCTTCTGTACTCTTTGATTTGTTGTTAAAGGGCTTGTGTGCAATGTGGAAACATTTGCAGTAGCTCACATCTCCTTTTATGGCTTCAGAAAGGATATGGAGACATTTTTTGTTGCATCTTAATTGAAATTTGAGAGACAATGTTTAGGAGGTCTGGCTGAAATTACCTCCTGAGTTTCTTACAGTTATAGCTTGTAACAGAGATCTTTTGAAAATTTGTGACCCAAGCAATGAAATAAGAAATCATTAAAGCTTATTTCATCGATTCTGAAAATTTATAGCATTAAGGAGAAATTTCCCGGGTGGGTTGGATTTCAAGGGTTCAGCAACTTTTATATGTGGTTTCTGCATATGTAGACTGCTAGCAAGGACATAGAAGGCAAACATATCATTGTTCTCGCTGATTGCCTCCAACCATCTGCTAAATGGTTTGCTCATTCTTTTTAAGAAGCTTGTGACCAGCATGATAATGAAAACCATATAAACCTGAATGTCATACTGGAGGGAATGTTTGATTTGCTTGTAGATATGGTTAGAGATTAGAATGTTTTTTAACTTATCTCTTTAATGGAAGACCAGTCCATAGTCCATACAGCAACACCAATGCACTTGATTGGCCTGGGGATCTATATGAGAGCTGGGTAGAGATGCTAAGGAAAGAGCATGTGACATTGGAAAAGAGCTCTATTTAGTGAACAATTGTTTGAATCAGAGAAGTGAAGAGAAGAATAAGTAGTGATGAATCCTATTTGTATTGTGGGTGTGCTTGCTGTGGTGGGGTTTTCGAAATTATTCATGCTAAGGCTGAAAATAAGATTTTAAAATGAATTAGGGAATTGGAATTGGGATATACGTTTAGGGATAGGCAACAGGAAGGGAATGGAAGTGGGTTTCGGTTAGAGGGTAGATGAGATGAAAAGAGTCAAAAAAGAGGTTGAGGATTAAATGTTTTAACTTTTTAATACAAAGGCAAGTGTGTTAGGGGAGCATGGGGACTGTATGTAGGAAGGCTTAGGATGAGTAAAGGGAAAAAGATTTGTTGGGGTAGGGGTGGAGGCCGGGGAAGGTAAAAGTTAAAACATTAAGACTTCAAAAAAGCAGTGATTGTAGGAATATATCGTACCCATATATAAATCTTAATGATCCTCGGAATTGAGTCAAGAAGTAGGGCTGAATAAATATAGACCGAAGACATTTGAATACACTAATACAGAAATAAATTGAGAATTTTAATTGATTAAGTTGTTTTAAGTTGCATAAATTGTAGTAATACCATTGTTCTAATCTATATTATGTAATCACTATTCAGTCCTTAACACCCATAATATTTAATTCCATGAGTTTTATGCATTTATCAGTGCTAAGCAAAAGGAAAGGGATTTTAGTTATATACTAGTTTTCAGCAGAAATTTTATGTTATACTTAAATGAAGTAGCTAGGTCATTGATGATTTACTTGGTTTATTTCCTTGATTAATTATTAATTTTTTGATTGTGTAATCATATCCATGATCATGTATATTGTATATGATATGCTTGTAATCCATAAAGTGAATATAATTCATTGAAGTCGTTGAATATCATTCATTGATTTTCCTAAGGGGACATTGGCACCTTTTATGTGGTCATTCTTGCTACCGAGCTTTTATTAATGTTGTACAGATTTGATGTCTTGGCCAAAGCCATTGACTCTTTTGTTTGAATCCAAGGCAAATTCGTGGGTACTTTATTGTTAAACACCTTCTGGGGAGTTGCTTACACGTTATGAAGTTATTTCACATCATTATGAATTAATAATTGGTCTTAGCTCTATTAACAAATGGTATTGGAATTGTTGGAACTTGGGATGACCCTACTGATGAAATTTTGGGTGTCTATTGTTATTTTCTAAAGCTTATTACTAGAGTGTGAGCAATCTACCACTATTACAATTTGAATTTTCCTTAACTGATTTCAACTACTGGTTATGCAATTCACAACAATAGAAGATGCAACAAAATGCAGCATAGCTGTACTGTTTTACAAGCTGTCCCTGTTTGGGTTCCTTAATTGACATTTTAATTGCCCAGACTACATCAAGTAGACAAATTTCCAAATCAAAAGAATTCAAAATTTTAGCTCAGGAAATCATTAGAAAATCTTGTTTCTGGAGATACCTTGCACAAGGTATAATTTAAATGGAAAAACTTGGATCATTCCAGCATGCTCAATTTTCACTTTTGCTTACAGTTTAGTTCTAATCATGATGCTCCTGTCTTGTTGAAACACATAATTGGTTGGTGATTTAGCGGATGCAGATGCTTCAGATAAATTCTCATTAATCTCCAATATTCTAAGCCTGATTATCTATTGCAATGTACATACAGCGGAGAAATGCAGGCAACTAGTCGGAGATGATTCTGTATCAAAAAGTGGAAAGTTCGTATGGGTCAATTGCTTTGACATGAGCTCTGGAACATTGGCTTGTATGGCAAAAGAAGGAGGAAAGTTATATGTATACAATCTGAGAGCAGGTCATGTAGAAAGAGAAAGGAGAAAAGCTATTGAAATTGCCTTGAGGGAAGCAATTACTGGGGGTTTAGCTGTTGAAGCAGCCTCAAAGCAGGCACAGCAGGCAGGAGTGAAAGCAGCAAAGTTAGCAAGCAAGCAAGCCAAGCGTATTACTGGACCAATTATGGCTGCAGGATGGGACTTTTTTGAAGCTTTGTACTATGGAGGCACGATCATTGAAGGATTCATTAGAGGTATTGGAACTCTTTTTGGAACTTATGGTGGTGGGTTTTATGGGGAGCAAAGACTTGGCCGTGTAGGCTATCTGATTGGCAGTCATGTGGGAAATTGGTTTGGAGGAAGAGTTGGGCTTATGGTTTATGATGTGATAAATGGAGTGCAATATTTGTTTTACACCGTATCAAGTGTTGCTTCAGATGTGCTCAGTGGTGAGATCATCAATGATAGTTCTGACACATCATATCAGAGCCAAGAAACATTTGAAGAGATTCCAGAGACAACAAGAGATACATATGAGAGTGAAAGCATAAGTGAGAATCGAGAAGAGATTCCAGAGACAAGAGATATGTATGAGAGTGAAAGCATAGGTGAGAATCGAGAAACTTACTATGATGATGCTCTTGAAGTATGATTTCCTTCATGTCAGAAACAAAAGCTGAGGAAGACCAATGAGAATAATGGCACGTGCATTTTTTATACCTTGCAAAGAGAAGCAATGACTGTCTAGAAGCTCTATAATATGTTCTAATGTTTTTGCCTTTTTTGGGTTTAGCTCATGGAGAGCATTTGATGTCAATTTTAACTCAAGAAGATGGTAGTCCAGTTTGTAGTTGTATAATGCTCCTAGATGTATGGTTTGCTGTGCTCTACTTGCCATGTTTCATGTGGTTAATCAATCAGAAGTTGTGCACTAACTGAATTGCGAATTTCTAATTATTCTGACATTTTTTATGGTTTGGTAACTCAATTCCAATAATCTGAAAATACCTGTTTATTTATTTCTTTTAATTTATAAGAAAATCCTCTGGCTTTCCTAATTTAAGGAAAATAACCTTTAGTTTACTGCAATTCCAACATAGGGTTGCATACCATTTGGAACACCAAATAACCTTTATGTCAGAAAGTCACTCAGCAAGTGTATGCACAGATGATTTTTTTCAATCATCAGCATCTTTTTGTGAGGCAATATCAGCACTAGAATTTAGCAGTAGTTGAAGGTTGACTATTGAACACCTTTTAATTGCCAAGTTTTTGAAATCCATAAGTATGGATTCCTTAATTCTTTGATAAGCAGCCTGGATCAGTCATTTTTTCAACAAGTACCTAAACTGATAACATATCATTATATAACAGTTATCTCGTTGACAAATTGTAACACTAGCCCTTCCATCTAATTTGAGCTACACTTGGTTATGGAGGGTCCTACATTGCTCGTTGCTTACTTGCAGCAGATCCTTCTGAAAAAAATAAAATAAATACTGGCCACTACAAAACCTCTTAAGCACATTCTAGATTATTCATATTTACCAAAATACTTAAAGCCAGTGATTGTTATTTTAGATAAATTAGCTGAGGTTTCTATTGGGGCTCCAACCTTCATGTATATTATAATAATACTTCAATGCTGAAAGAAAGGCTAGAAAGCTAGAGTATGAAAACAATCCCTAACATGAAGTATACAATTGGCCTTACATAGAAGTTAGAACAAAAGATACCAATGCTAATGTGACCAAACATGGGAAATAGAACAGCACTGGAATGACCACTATGAAACTTCCCTCGATGTCTTGAACCTTGCTGCTGGTTCTCACGGGTAATCATGTACTCTTTGACCCATGCGAACACACTAAAAGTACTGGGTATTGCACCCATTAGAGTAACAACCTGTGTTTTACCAAACAATTGAGGAAAACGAAGGCCTGATCATTAGTCCTTCCTATATGCACAATGGATGGAGGAGCCACAGAAAATAGGGATAGAAAAAATTCTTTCCACCTCTGCATACCATGAAATTTGGCTAGAAATTTCACTAGATCGTTAAAATAGTCTCTTAGGACATCAACTTCCCTATGGAGGGCCACCAATTCTTTGTTCCTGTGCAGCAATGCAGCTGAAGATCTCATGGATTCTGACCTTGCAAGCCCTAGTTGCTTCTGTGCTAAAGATTTCCTAGGACTTTGAGAGCCTAGCTACTATTCACCTCCATATCACTAAATTGGTCTGGCACAAACATTTGGCATCAAGCATACCCTTACTTCCACATGTAGGATGTAAACAACCAAGTTTGTAACAAAATCCACATAAATTGACTTCTTCCTATTACCTCTTGCCAGGCATTGCCCCCCCAAGAGTTTTTGCACAAATCCTAAGACAACATCATTCTCACAATGGAAGATGCACGTAATACAACAATCACAGACAAAACTATTATGTTTGATACCCTTGGCTTTAGCACCGCTCCTTTTGCTCACTGCCCACGTAGCAAACCAAATTTCTGTGCTACCTGCAACAAGAACATATAACTAGAGTCATTGCCGATAAAATGGGCAAGGCTCAGTATTTAAAAGCCAAGAAACCTGCAAACATTGAACCTTTACTTCACATGCACCTCAGCAGTGACCATTAAGCCAACTAGGGCTGACTCCAACTCCAGTTTATTATGATGTTTCTGAATGCATGATTACAAAACCTTCGAGCACCATAATCTTTGTCCTCAACTGCCTATGAGATAAGTTTACTCGCTTTGCTCTCAATCTTTTTTATCAAGATTGTGGTTGTCATGCATGACCACCACTAATCATGGTGGGCAAAGCCAAATGTATTTGCCCAATTGTTTCCAAGATCCTTCACGAGGGCTTTACTTAGTTTTTATAGGGTCCTATTCTGTGCCTGCCTTGGCTAAATAATCAGAAGCTCCATTAGCAGATCTTCTGCAATGCCTGAAACTGAGTGCCAAAAAGTTATTTTTTCATGCTTTGAACTTTTCCCACAACGTGGTGAAACTACCAGTTAGAACTGGAGACTTCAGATGAAAGTTTTATTACTACCAGGAATCTCCTATAATCATATTATTGTATTAATGTTCAACTGCTGTACCCATCCCTACTAATAATGCAACTGATTCCTCCTCATTAATGTTTTTTTTTACCAAAGAACTGTCATCTTCCATATAAAAAACTTCCTTGAGCATCTTTGAGGATCAGTCCACCTTCTGCATTACCCAGGTTGGTTTTAAAGGTTCGATCAAAATTGTAATTTTATGAAACATTGTGTAGGAGTCGAACATTCTTTTCTATCTTGATTGTGCTTCTTCAAAGCTTCTTACAGTTTTCCAGGGAGCTTTCTTCTTATCCCTTTGAACGGGGGTAAAGCTAGTGATGGTTATATGAAGTTTGAGCCTTATGAAGAATAAAATGCTTATATTATTGGTCATATTGTTTGCTAACATTTCCAATTCATGTTTGCTCACATTTTGTTGGAAGTGCTGAGATGTCAAAATCAATGGATAAGTAGTCAAAGAATTGTAATGGTTCTTTCCAGATCATTTACAGCACATATGAAGTGTTTCCAGATGTTTTGCATTGAAGATTTCTCATTTAAACATTTTGGGTTCTTTAGTAAATGCTGTCAAATATCTATATGGGATCTGGGTCCCTCTAATAATGGCATGCTATGCAGATCAGAAAAGATCATTAGTTTCCTTTCAAAGTCAATGTAACTTTAGATGTTCAAGGCATTTTGCCTATTGGCAACATGGTAACAATGTTTTTTGATACTCTCTTTGAGATATGACTCGATCATGTTTTGGAAAATCAGCTTGTCATTCAGTGGTAAGAATCGTTGCTAATGTGAAGGAAAAACGGCTATGTTATCTTTGAATATATAAATGTTATTCTGGAACATGTCGGTTTAGATCCCTCTCAATGCAGAAATAAGATTTTGGAAACGAACTGTAGAAGGTTGACTTATAATACCTATAAATCTGTCGTTATCATATACCATTTAATTCTTATTAGGAAGCTTGTCCAAACATCTTGATTGAAGTAATTGTGTATTGAATCTTTTCTCATTTATGAATGCAGTGTTTATCGAAATTCCAAGGTCTGAGATCCAAATGGTTGTTTTGGTTAACTTCAAAGAATGCAACAACACACAAGGAAAATACAATTTAAACAACTTGTTTGACTATGTAGCATTTGCAATTTTAATTTTTTTTCTTAGCAACGTCTATTTTCTTTCTCTTGTAAGATTGTACCAACCTCATTTGAAAATATGTTTAAGAGCATGATATAACACCTAAATGTGTGAAATTAATATTTATACGTAGCATCTTTTAGGTCAAATATGTTTTTTTCGAAAAAAATTCAACAAAATTGTTGTCGATTATTTAAAGTTCAGTCTTACCTGGATTGCCCAAAATATTATTTCTCACAATAGCATTTAGGCACAAGGCAATGCAGTATACAAGTGTCAAATAATACAAGTGAGGAACAATTTGCTTCATAGTGTGTGCTTGGCAGTAGACACATATACACATGCTTCCTTCCTATACAACAATTATGTAAATGTAACCACTATCGTATAACTCTGCCGTAGATTTTAAAAAATTCTGCATTCATTTATGAGCGCATAGTTGAGTCCTTTGAACAATAATCAACCCAACATCAAGTTCAAGTAGGTAGATATAACTGGAGGCAAAAGTGATCTCTCAAGCTAGTTTTATTAATTCCACTAAAGATAAAAGCCAAAAGAAAATAAAAAAGTTGCAATAAAAAAATTCATTACACACTTTGAAATTTATTTTTCAAACTAGAGAACCTTTCAAATTGTCCTGCACAATATTACTTTACATTCATACTATTATCGTCTTGAATCTCTATCTAAAATAGCAAACTGCCATTCTTGAGACCTTTTAAATCACTTTCTACTTTAAACATTTTTTCCTCTTTTTTCTCTGAAGAGTGCATTATAACAAAAGCCTTTTAACAATTGTGGAGTCAATACAAATCATTTTCTGATAGGTGAGTCGAAGACTACTACAAAAGCACTTGTTGGCAGTTGTGAAACCATGGTACATGCCATCTCTTTTTTGTTTTTGTTTTACAACTGTTCTATTGCATCTCTTTCATCATCTAGTTGACCTAAACCATCTCATGGCAAATTGCACACGGAGTGTGGGGTGTGATCAGCGTAACAATATTCTTCTTTTTTTAAAAGCTTATTTAATCACTTTAAGATTTAAGTAAAATCAAACAATGAGCAGCACAATTTACATGGAAACCTGGTGGGAGTAAACCACTACAATTTTTGTGCTTTTATTAATATTCATTTTATAAATTTTGTAGGCACCAACCCCTCATTCAATTTGTAGGTTCTAACCTCTCATTCAGTTTCTCCTCTAAATTCTACAAAATTGATCAGTATAAATAGTCTCAATTCTCAAAATGTCACATCTTCATATCTTTATGTCTCTATATGAAGAGAGATATCGCTTAGAAAAGACATAACCTCTTGAAAACATAAATGCAACCTTTAAATTAAATTGTTGTGTCTTCACAAAGTATCGCTGCCTTTAAATGACTATAATTATTGTCTTCATGAATCCCAACCTTCAAACTAAGAGGGGTAAGAATTTATTCAATCACAAGAGAGATACAAAGAAAAGAGGACAAAATGTCCAGTAGAGAAAGAGAATTAGAGAACTCTCCCACTTTCCACTAAATGATCCAACATATGTGGCATTTTTGGAGGTAATTGCCCACTATCCACAATATTCCAAGTCTGCATTTGATCAAGAGCCTATTTGGCCAATTTTTTTGCTAAAACCTTCCACTCTCTAGGAATGTGCTGAAAAGCAACAGATTCAAGGAGCCACACAATTGAAGAATTTGTCCTATAACCAAAGCTAAGTGCCAACTAACATCATCTAGTTGTTGCCTAATTAGAAAAGTCACCATCACCTGAGAATCGGATTCATAAATAATCCTTTTCCAACCAAGAACACAACTATGCTCAACAACATTTAAAATAGCAAGCACCTCCATTAAACTATTCGTATGAAGGCCCTTATAGACAAACAATAAATTGAATATCACTAGAGCTATCACAACCAACTCCACCAATTACCAACATGACTAGGGTTCCCATGAGATGAACCATCAATGTTAATTTTTAAAAACTTCTAGAGGTGGAGGGGTCCAATGACCCTCCCAATTCATCCTTTGCAAAGGATGTTTGGATCTATTATTCATTATCTGTCCAACATACATCAATGCACCTCCTTAAAGAGGGAAATTGAGATGATAGCAAATATCAACATCCCCAGAATCTACACCCCTAGCTAGGTTAGACTTTGCGAAGACAATGTCACTGAGAGAATGGATAATTTTCCATCACAAGTGTTGAACAACCATCTTAGCATCATGAAAAGTCCTATGATTCCTCTCCAACCAAATATGCTAGATGATAAAAGTAGGTCCAAGAGCCCAAAAAACCTGAAGAAAAGAGGTTCTAACAAGAGCTTTACCCCAATGAGCCCAAAACTCAGCCAAAGAGGAGACATGCCAACATGCCTGACCCCAAACACCCCACCAAAAGTGCCAGATCTCCTTGACAAAGGAGCACTAAAAGAAACAATAAGAAATAAGCTTCACACTAGTACAACACAAGATGCACATCGAGGGACCCTAGAAGAACCCCTTACACAAATTATTTCAAGTAAGACAACGATTTTGAACCACCAACCACATGAAAAAAATTGTATTTGGGTCAATAAAATTTGTTCCACATTTGTTTCCACCAAGGCACCTTGATACTTCCAAACAACTATCTATCAAGATCAAAGTACCCCGCAAAAATAGAGTACTTACCAGATGAGTCATTGCCCCAAGCCAAAACATCCTGCCCAACCAATGAGTTGTACTCCTGAGAAGCAAGAAGCATAGTCAGCTCATTCTAATCCTCCTCCAAACCATGCCACAACCAATGAAAAGAATCCCTCCATCTATAACCCACAACCATGCCTAAATTCCATGTGGTCTTATAATGCACAACCTTCTCCCAACCTGTTGTTGTAAAGCTATCACAAAGGGATTGTAGGTGCAGATACATGGATAGGAGAGGGGGATTACCATTCCAAGAATCCATCCAAAAAAGGGCTTTAGAGCCTTTATTGCAGATCCAAAATAGACCACTCCTAATTGGCTGCCCCTATTTTCAGAGTGTGCTAAATCATAGAGCCCCTTCCCTCCAAAGGATAGCGAGAAACGTCCAAAAAGAAAACACCTTTTAAATACTTATACATGAGAATACATGCCCAAAGTTGATTTTGATTAGCACACCAACAATATAATTTGATTGTGAGAGTCTATCCATTTAAGATAGTACATCGAAGACCAAGACCCCCTTCCTTCTTTGATCGACACCCAGATTCCCATTTAACAAAGCTCTACTTAGAAGTTTGCAAATTGCAACTCCAAAGAAATTGGTGTGAGAGAGCATCAAATTCCTTAATAAAATACACAGGAGCCTCTTGAACAAAACTTCTATAAATATGAAGAGCTTGAATCACGAGTTGAAGAAGAATCACCCTAGTAGTAGTGGAAAGCCATTGACAAGTTTAGTGATTAACCTTTCAACACAACTTATTAAAAAAATCCTAACCTAAATGGCCTAGATTGCCTACCAACAACAAGAGAAATACCTAGATAAAGCAAGGGGAGAGACCCAATTTTAAACCTCAAGATGTTATCAATCCTCCTTGAAATAAAAGTTCCATTATCAAATTGAAAGACTTGTAGCCTTGGAAGAAAGTGAGTTCACATAATGTGGACATTTTATATTCTTCTTGCATTTTCTGAGCAAATTCTTGACACATTTTATTTTTTCTACCTCGAAAGATGTTATTGTCTACATATAAAACAACAATCAATTGATGATATCCCTGACTTTAAAATAGAGATTGTTGTCTGCTACAACTCTTTTGACCCCTTGTTCTTGCAAACATTTTTCTAATCTAGAATGCCAAGCCATGTGGGGTTGTTTTAATCCATAAAGAGTTTTCTTGAGTTTTCATGCAGTCTTTGTTTACTAACAAGATGAATCCTCTAGCTTGTTCAATATATACCTCCTCTTCTAGTTGTCCATTGAGAAATGCCGATTTGACATCTATTTGGTAATCTTTATTTATTTTGGCAAGAAAATGCTAGAAACATCCTTATGGTCTCTAATCATGTAACTAGGGAAAATGTTTCATCAAATTCAATCCCTTCTACTTGAGAATAACTGTTAAAACCAACCTTATTTTATTCTTTACCACCTGACTATTTTCATTTGACTTATTTTTGAACACCCATTTGGTATCAATTACATTATTATCCTTGGGTCTTGGGATAAATTCCAAAGTTTTATTTCTATTTGGTTTAATTCTTCTTTCATGACATTTACCCAATGTGTGTCTTTTCTAGCCTCCATAAGATCTTTGGGTTCAATTTTACAAATTAAAGACACATATCCTAGTGTGGTGACCAATCTTCTCCTTGTTTGGATCTTTGTAGCCATGTCTCCAATAAAAAGTCTTCTAGATGATTTTTTTGTACAAATCTTGATGGTGTTTTAAGTGCCTTTGTTAGTGTTGTAGATTTCTCATGTTCAACTTCCTCTTCTTCTTTGCAACTCTCTTCTTTTTCACGACAAGTTCTTGGGTTATTTCTCCTCGATGCATGTTATAGACATTTATTCTTTTAGGCCCCGTTTGTTTGCGGGAATTGGAATTTGAGTCAAAACTTGATTATCTCAAAACCAGGTTTTGAAATTCCGGTTTTGAGTATTCGGAAGATAGTTTGGACCGTTTGGTTGACCCGGAAGATGGTTGAGACAATCCATATTTTGTGTTTGGTTGCCATTTTCAAAATTGGAATTGGAAGTGAGAAATTCCTATTTATGTGTTTGGTTTGCAATTTCAAATTGGAATTGGAATTACATTATCCATTTTTTTGTTTGGTTCTACATTTTCAATTGGAATTAGAATTTGACAAGAAAATTTAAGTTTTTATAATTATTATATAATGTTTTAATTTAATATGTTATTTTTGTTGTCCATTTTTTATTTATAGTTTTTTTTTATTAATTTATATTTTTATATAGTAAATCATAAACAAAATTTAATATATTTTTTTCAATATTGTGAACAGTAAACTTAACTTTTTTTAATAATTTTATACATTATCATAAACAATATAATAACAAGAAAATAATTATAGCATTGCTCGATATCACATCAAAATATAAATAAGTCATCTAGTCCACATATATATCTATTTATGCATAATGAACCAACAAATGACCCAACTAAATAGTATGATTGTTGCACAAAGTAAATATCGTAAAAACATGACATCAGCTTTATAGGTAGCCTTCGCTTTTGCAATAGCTTTCCCGAGCACTTTGCAAGACTTGCACTCGTCATCCACAACAGGTATATGTGGAGAATGTGTAGATGATGTAGACAGTGATGGGGTGTCATTGGCCCACCGAAAGTACTAACATCCACCGCCATCCTACAATACAAATCTAAGTTAGTCTCACTATAATGACTAATATTTATTCTTTGTAAACATTTAAATATTGTACAATTAACAACCTTTTTCTTATTTTTGCAACTCCAAAATTTATGATCTGGATTTTCCTGTGTGTGTGACGTCTTCAACACGCAGATCGATCCATCATCGCACTCACACATAGGGACATTTATCATAGCCATCAACATTGTATCTAGCAAATTTTTGTTCATTCATACTATTTTTGTTCATTCATATAACAACATGACTATATTCTATGAGTACAAATTGAAAAAGTTTCATTTATGTTGATATTACAAATTTATAGAAAAAATATAATGACACAACTATAGCATCAGATAGAAGTTTTGGGGAAGAACAATATCCATGAACTGAATGGTGGTGTGAAAACACATCGTTAAATAAGAAAATACAAGGAAATCCACACTCTACACCCTTATGCCCCACATTCAATGAGCAACCATCTCATATCCCGCTCATTCTTCCCATTACTTTCCATATTGTTAGATGGTCAATCCTGCATCTACAAAGTAAACATGATAGAAAAACTAAAACTTGTTTATTTTTAAATGGAATACACCAAGGAGTACCATCAGAAATATTGACCGTTTACAAACATGAACAGTAAACAATCATCACATAGCTCATTTTTTATCATCATATGTGGATATTTTTGGCATCAATGTTTCAAATAGCTTCTGGATTTGATTGTGTAGATAGTTTTGGATCACACTCTGTGATCCATCATCAGGATGAAAGAGACCAAAATGATTGCAATAGACCAAAATGATGGACTTTTCTTTCAATCATTTTTCTCTCTTCCATCATAATGAAGGATCATAGAGTTCTTTCGTAAACGTTGATGCCAAAAATATCTACAAAATCAAATCTAGAAGCTATTTCAAACATATTTAATGTCAGCATATGTGTAGTCTCACTTTATCATCATATGTGGTCTCAGAACTATCCATTTCTATTTTTGTACCTATCACGTGGTTTTTAAAAATGAATGAAAAATGAAAAGAAATTGAAGATGAAATAGAGCATTGAACAAAGTAGAATTATTTAACTTAATTTCGTAATGCAACAATAATAACAAGATGGTTAGGGTATATACATACAGAATCATGAACAATACAATTGTCTACCAAAACACATTTATAAAATCATGTCTGAAGAACTAGAAATGGATAGTTATGAGACTACACCTTAACAATGCATTAAACGAAGCATTCATCATGTGGTACTCCTTTGTGTATTTCACTTAAATATGTTAAAATCAACAACACTAACAAATGCAAGCTAATATGTCTATAAAAGCACATTAATGAAAACAATGGTCAAGGGAGGGCATGCTTGTTTGTCCATTAATTCAACAAGATCTTGCAATACCAAAACATTAAACCAATATCCACCAATATGTAAAAATACCATATCCACACTATCAATAAGTAACTTTGAAAGCAAGGCATACATGCAACAAGTGCACTTAATTGGTGTCATAGCTAGGAGCACAACTATTACATTTTGCAACATAAAGAAATATTTAAGCTCATAAAATCCATAAATATTCCACATTGGATCAGAACTCCAAATTCCAAGTTTCACAATATGTTAATTATGATCAAAACATAGTTTTGGAGATGATTGCCATTGATGGACCTCTGAAAGCACTCAAAATTCAAAGGACAAGAGAGAAACAAGGTTTCCTACCTTGAAGTGGAGAGAAAAACCAAAATGGAGAGGAAGACAAGCACACTCTGTGAAAGCCAACATAATCACTAGCAACACAAAATAATCTTAGCATGGATCCAACGAATAAACACAATCTCCCCAAGTAAGCAGAAATTAGATTTCTGACAATGAATATACTATTCTGTAACAACATAAGTATACCAGTGGGTACTTACCAGTGGCTACTGTATACCAGTGTATACCAAAACAAAGAGGGAAAAATGAAAGAAATAACTTGATTGGGTTGACACATGATCCCAAGAGAAGTTCTGAAACATCTTTGCATGGCAATTGAGAGAGCAAGTTTTTACAATTGATTATACATTTTTTATGTAAATTTTACTTCACGAATCACAAAAAAAATGCATGGTAAGAGGAAAGATGGGTTCAACTTGTGTTCCAACATAAATATCTTTGAATTCCATTTCTCATAAGAGTGTTGACAAACTATATTTTGTAATGGAGATATACCAGTGTATACTGTTATACAGCCACTGGCATACAATCCAATCAGTGGATAAACTTGACAACATCTTGAACATGCAATGCATCTTTAGAACATCAATCACAAAGTATCGTATGACAGTGGCTGTGAACATCAATCAAAAAGTATCGTTTCTTTTCCAGCTTGTCTATATTTTTATGATGTTGATTCATCTGTAAGAAATAATACTTTGTGATTGATGTTCTAAAGATGCAATGCATGTTCAAGATGTTGTTAAGTTTATCCACTGATGGGACTGTATGCCAGTGGCTTTGAACATCAATCACAAAGTATCATTTCTTAACAAATGAATCAACATCATAAAAATATAGACAAGCTGGAAAAGAAACGATACTTTGTGATTGATGTTCACAACCACTGGCATTAATTAACATGGTGACCCAAATTGATAACATGTTGACCCAAATTGAACAAGAGAAGAGAAGGAAGATCTCAAGAAGCATTTCATGTGTAGTGAACAACAACAAATCATGTAAAGGAGAAATAAGACACGCTAATGACAACGGATGTTCACACATAGAAAGCATATGTGGATAGGAAGCAATCATTCTTAAAGATCAACATAAAAACATAAGAAAAGAATCCAAATCTATGAAGAACAGTGAGGATCTTGAATATAGCAGCGGGTCTCATGTCAAAGAGTGAAGCTTGTTGAGAAAAGAATGTCAAATCTACACTAGAACAAAGAGTAAATGGAATACACTTTTAGATAAGTAAAACACAGATCTTGCATGTAGAGCAGCTGCATTGAATAGAGAATATCACATTTAGCAGTCTCAAAAAGGAACAACAGTTTGTATGATAAATGAATGGCACATTTTATGCATATAGAACTCTATGCTTTCATTGATGAACAATGAGATGAAGTGTTACCATAGTAATGTCAAATCAGAAGAACAGTGAAAGAACAGTGATAACAAAAAGGCTGCTCTAAAGGTAAGAAGAAGAATGTAATTATTAACACTGAGTGTGAAAGCAGTGACAAAGAATGATATTAGGGCAGTGTTCAATGATGTATTAAATGTAGTGATAAATAATGTAATGAAAGCAATAAGATTGCTATTATGAGATGGTTGATAAAACATGGGAAGGAATATGGTGGTCGATAAAACATATAGTTGAATGCCTTTGTGTATACTATTTTTTTGATCGACTGGTATTGGTACACCTCAATTCGAACTTCCCTCCATATCAAACCTCTCACAGCTTGTAGTCAATATGTATAGAGCATTTATAAGCTCTCATGTGCCCTTCGATCTAACTAGAACTTCCACGATCACTATAGACAAGATTAATTTATCTCTGTATGCATATTTACTCTCTACAATCATAGAAAGTTTCCTTTCAACACATTAATAGGATTTTCAATGGCTTAGAGAAATATCAACTCTGGTTGGCTCATGACAACTAACAAGAACAATTCATATAGTTTTTTGAGTGTGCTAATTCAATATTTTACAAGTTGCTTAATCATATTCTATGACATTGACTCTATACATTGGACTTCACGAAGTATCTAGAATGACTCGTGATCCTAAAAATTTTACATAAAAAGGAATCTGTATCACTTCCCTTGATGCCAATGATGAATGTACTCAAGGATATTGAAGCCGTAGTTCTTACACAGATTCTATCTATTGAATCTATTGGCTCGATACATATGTATTTATCTGCATGATCTGTAGAAGGAATTAACAAAGCTTCCAATCACTGTAAGAATCTTGTTAACATCAAAATACTTTCCTATGTACTAGTAGTACCCAGTGATTGAGTAGATGGAATTGGGAGAGGGAGTATTTTTCTAAGAAGTTCTAATTCAGGAAAAAATGGAACAGACATGAATATATATAAAGAGAATAGCAATGATAAATTAAAGATTTGAATAGAATAGAAATTATAGATTTGATGAAATCACAAGTGTCATCTTTTGTCTGTAACATTGAGTATAGCATCATGTCAGTTTTATAGCCTTTAATAGGCTTCCAACACATTTAAAATCACACAACAGTATGTCAACTATTCGAAATAATGCACTTGAAGGGAAAAGTACAGACTTAGATGTCCTTTTAAATACACCCTAGTCCCTTGTCCCTTTGCCCTTTTCCCATCACCCATTGCTTCTAGTACTGAAGAGAGGATTTGGGTGTGAGAGATTCATGGCACAAAAGCAAGCTGAGGAAGCAATTGTGGCAAATTACAGTGAGATGGAAATGGAAGGCAAAGATGCAGATGGAATGGAGAATGAAAATGATGCTTATAATTCTTTCAAAGGTGGTGTTTTTAAGAGAATGTTCTGGCACGGTGGATCTGTTTATGATTCCTTATTCAACTATGCTTCTAATTAGGTCATTCATTCATGGACTATGAATCTCTGCCATGTTCATGTTATCAATCTTTGTGAACAATATACAAGGATGTCATATCCCCAAATTCAGAATAATTATAATACTTTCTTTTCCAGCTTGCCATTGTTTTCTAAGAAAACAATGGCAAGCTGGAAAAGAAATGATACTTTGTGATTGATGTTCATAGCCACTGGCATACAGTCCAATCAGTGGATAAACATAACAACATCTTGAACATGTAATGCTGTCATAACGAGCAATAGTCCAATGCAGTCACAACAATGAGCAATAGTCCTGAACAACATATATTCTACTGTATTTTATCAAAGCTTATAATCTTTGGAACATCAATAAAAAAGTATCGTTTCTTACAAATGAATCAACATCATAAAAATATAGACAAGGTTGGATGGTTGTACCCTTACGGGCAGTGACATGGTCTTTAGGAAACCAATTTACATTTCATTATCTCAGAATATATTTGATAAACAAAAACTATGTTTGATAAACAATCATCAACAAAAACACAATTGTATCAGTGTATGTGAACAAGTATGATAATGGTTCAACTCATGATAAAGTTTGATAAAGTATGTAGAAAATAACTATAATCCACCATATGTAGCTACAATCCAGTCCACTCTCTCATCCTCAGTCATCAACAAGAACCATTTGGCTCTTTCACATTCACCCGTGAAGGTTTCGTATACCCTCAGGAATACACCTCAACTCAATCCGGGGATGGATTTGAGAGCGTTATATGCATCCGTCAAAGCATTGTCATGAGCAAATTCATCAATTTTGACAAGGTGAACATTGCTCATGCCCTCTTTTATTTTCTTCATTGTTTCACACATGGAATCCAAGGAAGTGGCCATACTTGCCTTCCTTCTCTTTCCCACCTTTCTGACTGATGATGTAGGAGTCCCTCTAGTACTTGCTGTTGTAGTGGACTAATTGGAATGATAAGGGTCTTCGTCCAAATCAACAACAATATTAAGATGTATATTGAAACCAAAGTCCTCTTCATCATGCACATTGAATGGATCTTCCATAGGGTTCCCTTCTTCAGTCTCAAGGGTCATGGTAGCTACATTACCTTCAGCAATGTCATTACCCACAATTGCACCCAATTCATTGAAGTACTGGAAGGGCTACCTCTTATACACTTTGGCATTTTTGAACTCTCTTCTCTGCATGTTGGCATAAATAAATGGATTAGGTTCTTTGTCTTTCATTATTTTCTTTAAAAGAAGGCAATATTATTTCCATCAAAATAGTAGAGAGATCACCCTATCTTCAGAAGCTCATCCCACACGCTATCCTCAGCATCCATGCACTGAGTTGCCTCATTCCAAGTGAAACCACTTGTATTCCTTAGCTCTTTCATCACTCTATAGGAAAACTTCTAGGTTTTCAACTTATTTTTGAAGTTGTCCTTTGATAGATTGAGGTTCATATCAGCGTTGAACCGCCTCTCAATTGTGGATCATGCTTCTTTTTTGAAGCCTCCGTCACATTTTTTGCCTAGTTGTACTTGCTCGACGAGCAAGTCTAGAAACTTGCGTTCCATTTCCTTTGTCCACATTATCTTCTTCGAGGAAGGAGATATATGGCTCATGTTAGCAATTTCATCCATGCTCATCATTAATTCTATGTATGCCATGCTGTGTATACAAATTGTTGTTAATGGTATCAAAGTATCTTCATACATCAATTTACTCAAATAAAACACATTGACCCATACAAGTCAAATACTTGCAGATAGAAAGAGAAGAAAAAGGAAACCATCATGTATATCAAAGTATCTTCATATATCAATTTACTCAAATAAAACACATTGACCCATACAAGTCCAATACTTGCAGATAGAAAGAGAAGAAAAAGGAAACCATCATGTATATCAAAGTATCTTCATACATTAGTTTACTCAAATAAAACACATTGACCCATACAAGTCCAATACTTGCAGATAGAAAGAGAAGAAAAAGGAAACCATCATGTAGTCTTGACTCATACAAGAACAACTATTCTTGGGATCTTTACTCTTCCCACATTCTACTTGCTATATCATCTCGGAACTGTGCCCATTGGTCTCTATCATGCTGAGACAACCCATATGTCTCCAGCATTGGTACATCTATCCAATCACGATCATCTTCCTCTTTGGTGACAATTTATGATGGAATGTCGTCCTCTAACATAATGTAGTTGTGTAGTATGCAACATGCTAATACAATATGGGCTTGTGTCATGATAGGATAAGACGTGGCATGCCTCAGGATTGGAAAATGCTGCTTGAGAATACCAAATGTACGCTCTACTGAGTTTCTAAGAGAGGAGTGTCGATGGTTGAACAACTCTTCTCGAGAGTTTATTGGATTCTCTCTTGAAAACTCCTTCAGGTGGTAGCGTGTACACCTATAAGGAGCAAGAAATCCAGGTGCATTGGGATATCCAGCATCCACTAGAAAATATTTTCCTACATAAATAAAGTATATTATTAAAACGTGAAACATTGATTGTACCCTTGAGTATATTAAACTATGATTTGGCTTACCGGGGGGAACAACAAGAGGATCTGCTCTTGACAGAGCTGAAGCTAGAACATGACTATCTGCAGCAAACCCTTCCCAACCAGCAAGGCAGTACTGAAACTTATGATTGAAGGAACACACACCCATAAAATTTTGCGACAGTTTGCCTTTTCTATCATGATATTTACCCTGCATGTCGACATCGACGGTGACTGGTATATGGGTTCCATCGATAGCTCCAACACAATCCTATATGATATGATACAATCATCAATTCTACGGTCAACCAATAATATGATAAGGATAAAAATCCATACAAGAAATTTGTAACAACACAATAATTACCTTGAAGAATGGATCAAAATGTCCATTCCCACTAATTTCAGGAGTGTTTGGACTAGGTGGTAGAAAGCAATCCTTGTGGAGTTCTAAGATAGCCCTCAACACCTTGTGGAAGTATCGACTGATTGTCTCTCATGAGTGCCCAAAGTTGTGGGCAATCTTGCGGTTCCTCAGATTGTGGCCAACGGTGTGGAGGAACATCACAAGTTGTTCTTCTAACATCAAGTGTATCGTATATGTCAAGGTTCATTTTAGCCTTAGGATAGTAGCTAGACAAAAGAAGGCTCCCCTATTCATGCGAATTTGATCACGGCAATCCACATCGTTGGAATGAATAACCATTCTATAAAAAGAATTTCCTTTTCTTTTTCGTTTAACCATTTGTGTATTGCCTTCTCAGGCCACCACTACTGTGGCTATGACAACACAAGCAATAAGAGTTGTGAGAAGATGAGAATATGTGGTCTCCACAACTACCCGTCCTAGAACGTCAATATTCTTAATAGGATCCATCAATGGCCTGAAATGTGGACAAACACAACGATTTCAGTGAGGAGATACTGGTAGCATGCTGTTCATGTTCTATTTTTCTAACTCTTTTCATGAAAGTATTCTACAAATAAAAGTGATTTTAAGACATTTTATAATCAATGTTCTTTGGTTAGTCCTAATGATGATCTTTTCTTCCCATACTTCAACTACATGGGATGCAGACAATATCTCAGATTAACCTTCAATGGCCTTTACATGAATCCCTACAGGTGACTGTGGTAGCTAACTAGTTGATAACATTCAAAGTGATTGTGGTCATAGAAGAGTGAGATATAGGTGCAATGCTTTTTATGAAATTGAAAGTATTCTACAAATAAAATTGATTTTAAGACATTTTAGAATCAATGTTAATTAATAGTAGAGATAGGTGCTATAGTCTTTAGAAGTATCTAGGAGCAAATGTCAATGAAATTGTATTTATCATGAATATGTTTCGGTTAGATTTAAGAATTTTGTTGTAATATCTTGTTTTATCAATGTTTTGTCTTATCAAAATAGGGAGTTAGAGAAAAGAAAATAGACTCTTTTGATTATGTATGATTTCAAATAGTGATGAAAAAGACCTCTAGAGTCAAATTCACATTTTCAAATTGTATCAATATGAATTATAAAATTCTAATGTCTTTTAAGAATTTTGTTGATCTCATTCTTTATATTTCTAAATTTCTGCCATCCATATATACTAAAAAATTCTTCGTGGATGTTTGAATTTGACTGTGTGTATCTTATTCTATCAACATTTCAAATCATATTATATGATTCATTATAATACAATGAATTAGAGAAGAAAAAATACAGTATCTTGATGAATATAGAGTATGGTTGGAAATGTTAATAGAAAAAGATATAGTCAAATCAAGAAACTCAAATTACATCAACATGGACTGTAGAAGCCTAATGTCTCTGAGAATTTTGTTGGTCTCATGCTTTAAATTTATAAGCTTCTACCATCCATATATTCAGAAAAATTTTCATTATGAATTTTTGAACTTGACTGTGATCTCTTCCCAATAATGTTTCAAATTAGATTCTACGATTCATCATTGGGATAATGAGTTAGAGAAGAGAAAATACAATATCTTGATAACGAGTCATAGAGTACGATTTGAAACATTACTGAAAAAGTATACACAATCAAATCAAGAAGCTCAAATCAAATCAACATGAACTGTAGAGATTCTTTTGATCTTGTACTTTATATTTCTAAGCATATCTCATCGTTAATCAGTGCCATGTGTCAAAGATAAGTAGTGCCATGTGTCAAAGATAAGTATAAAATGGCAATTGATAGTTCAGAATTTGAACATTAACTATTAAGACATATGTCATCTCATATATGTGTAAGTTCACAATTCAAATGAAAATAATTACAATTACAATATTGAAAATCACAATTACAATATTGTCTTCTATCTTCAATGTAGTTCATCAATCATCAAAAGGGTTATCATAAAAATCATACCAAATACACAGCTTGTGGTTGATGATAAAAAAAAACTACTGTAGGTACTTTATTACAAGTTGCAATAAGTTTTTATATGAGTTACTGCAACTCTTTGGATAATCAATATCATAAGCACAAATTGTAATAAAGTAGCAGTATGCTTCCTTACTTAAAACTAATACAAGAGCACACCCAACCTAGCATCCCTCATTTCTTGTTAATTTACTAATTTCAAGATGCAACATCCTAGATTAGTGATATGGATTGAACCTAAGTCCAACCTATGACTTTGACTAGCGTAAAATCATGTGCCCTTAATTTAGATCTTAATGATCCTCAAATAGAACTTAACAAGTGTATATTGTAACTAGTGTATACTGTAACCAGTATACACTTGTTACAGTATAATACAAAGAGTTTAGATCTTATAATGATCCGTCGATGCAAACTAATTGTTGCCAAAAAAGAATTCTTCAACTGAGGATTAACAAATTTCTTAACAGGTATAAATAAATTCAAACTACGGATTTAATAGAAATGTAAACTGTTACAGCATAAGAAATAGCACTGGGCTAATGCTAACAAAATGAAAATAGTGTTATTTCTGTCATGACCATTGCCAGTCTCTCTGAAAATTGTAGACAGACAACATGAATGAATGAATATCTAGTGTAAACTAAACGAAAAATAAATCAATCAACACTGTTGCTTGGTATATAGATCTCTGGTGTTCTTCTCAAGCTGGATCTTGGGGATCATGTGCCCTTTTAAAAAACTGGAATAATTTCCATCAAAGTGTTAAGTTGATATGTAGCTACATTATCCACTGGTTTGTGTTCATGGAATGATTGATATGTGTTAAGTTGATATGTAGCTACATAGAAATGATTGAATAATTTATAGCAACACAAACTAGTGGATAATGTAGCTACTAAATGAAAATTTTGATTAAAAAGGAATAATTTACAGCACCTTGATACGCACAGGGAGTGATCCAAACACCCCGGGTGTGGTTTGGGTATGTACTCTGCATACCCACAGCACACCTGATGCACTTGGGGTGCATCCTGTGGTACCAATGACACATAGAGCATGCATATCCAAACCTAGACACACCCAGACCCAGTTCATGGGTACATCGTATCCAATAGCGTTAATGGGTATATGGGTTCATGGGTATATTTTGCCTACGTATATGGTTTATTTAGAATAGTGTTAATAGTTTATTATGAAGAAGTAAAATATGTAGCGTTCTATCATTTGCGACCAGCCATGAAGCAAAGTCCAAAATTAATTAACCCTACTTTGTCTTCACTACTTTACGCACTAAAATACAGACACATTGGTTTGCAACTGCTATTACTCATCATATCCAATAGCCCAACAACTATACAAAGATATTGATAAACTAAACAAGGAAAATAACTTCAAACTAGGGTTTTACAAAAAATAGTTGGAAATGGCACAGTGAAAGGTATGAGGCCCCATTTGTTTGCTAAATACAGAAACACTTGACCAGTCGAGCTGCAAATGCGAAGCGCTAGTGACAACCCTGTCGAGAATGTGAGGCGCTAGCAACAACCGGATGAAAAATAAAAACCCCAAAATGAATGCGGGAATTTCACAGACCCGATAGATTATCAAATTTGCCTCAATTTTTTTCAAAACTAGATTTTGGTTTTGAATTCCACCTCTTCGGTGGGAAGATTGTGCGACTCGTTTTAGGGCCTAAACCTAGTTTTCACTGGCATAACCTAAATTTCATATTGGGGTTCCAAATGGCGGATTTTGTAGAAATTAGGAAGTGTCACCGCCAATTCCGGTCCAATTCTCGCAAACAAACGGGGCCTCAATGATTTTGTTTAGCCTTTTATTATAGCACTTGAAATCTTTTTCTCCTCGAAGAGTAGCCAAGAAATATCTTTTTATTGGATCTATTATCAAACTTGCCTAAGTTTCCATCTCTCTTTATATAGCACTTGCCACTAAAAAATTTGAAGTACTTAACTCTACCATGCCTACCTTTCCAAAATTCTTACGAAGTCTTATTATGATTGAATCAAATTTGTGCTCGATTTAGAATATAGAACTATTGCATGCATTGCTTCTCTCCAAGATGACTCTAATAACATGGACTCATTAAGTAAGGTTCTTTCCATTTCTTGTACTGTCTTGTTTTTCCTTTCAAGACCTCCATTTTGTTGTGGTGTTCTTGCAATTGAAAAGTGTCTTCTAACCATTTAATTTATTTTTCTCAAATTCATTTTAGGTGAATTCACCACCTTTATCTTATCCTAGACATTTAATTTTTAATCCAGTTTCATTTTCTACTAAAGGATTTAATATCTTAAACTTCACTACCGCTACAAATTTTTCTTTCAAAAAAGTTACCCTACTAAATCTAAGATTTTTTTGACGCATGATGCATGCGTGCCACAAAGGCATCCACATGGTGCATACTCATCTAGTGAATTTGAAGTGTGAAGGTAGTTATTGGAACATTACACCTATAGCTATCAGGAGTGTAACACTTCCTCTTATTGGCCACCACTATTGGGATTCTTTTGAGTTGGTTTTAAGTTTCCTCTTGGCTTTATTTCAGTCCTTCTATATTATGTTTGCAACTACTTTGCTACTTTCAACTCCTTGGCAATTCTCCCATCTTCTTGGTCATTCTTGCAAGTCCACATTTCTAGTTACTCATCTCCATTGCACACCATCCATCAAATCACTCTTGCCTTCTTTCTCCAGTGAGATTTGACTTATCGACATTGAAGGGGAGCCACTTCTATCTTGCATGCATTTACTATCATTGGATTTGAAGTAGCATATCAATAATATCATCTCTTTCATCATTATCTTTCCACTATCATTTTATCGCTCAAATTGATCTCGAGGGTGGCGAATCCCCATCTCTACATTTTGGTGAACTTGACATGAAATCTGATTCACCTTTTATTTTAAGTTTCATAAAAAAATTCTTTTCAAATATTTGTTGGAGTGTTTGGATGCTCTTCTATGATATTCATGACCTAGGCTGCCTCAAGAATCTTCATGAGAAGAACCTCAAGACTAAGCATTCCTCCCAACTAATATAGTCCTACTAGTATGGGCCCCATGTTTACGAGGAATATAGATTCTAAAAATCCATTTGGATCTCATTATTTTTCTTTGATATTGGGAATCGACATTTCATTAACTTCTTAATCTAGTTCTCAACATACTACTCCAACAAACTCCCCTTATAAGTCTCCTCCTGCTATAGACCATGAATAAAATCGTATGGTTTCATTGACTAGACTCAATCTCTTGAGGAGAATTTGAGGGATTTTGAGAGTTTTCTCATTAAGGAAAGTGTTATCCTTGAGGTCAGGTATTCTATCAATAATGTAAGAGAGATTCTCATCTCAGATAGAAGAGGCCTTGAGGTGTTGATAGCATTAAGTAAAATTACAGGATTCCATGTATCTTTCAATTTTCTCAATCCCTAGGGCACTTAGTTTGATGCCACTGGTTCATAGATTCGTGTCGCTATTCCTAGGGCATTAATGCATATGGTAGAAATAGTCCCTAACATTGATCTCCTAGCTAGTGCTACCCTTCCCAGCATTAATGTGTCTAAATTTCCCTTGGGATATTCCATACCACCCCATTCACTAGTGCTAACACTAGTATTGGTGTTGGTGCAGGTTGGCACTGATGGCTCTTCTACCACTCATGTTATTTTTGGTATAGGTAATCTAGTTTCACCTCTGTCACCCCATAATTTTGTCTTCAACATCATATTGCAAACTATGGGACAACTATAACAACAACTCACTAACCTTACTACCGCTTCTAACCAATCTTCTCTCCCACCATAAATATTTTGGTTGTCTCCTTTCTATGCAACTCCTTAACACTCCCCTTCCCCAAGGGACCGAGTCTTTGAAGTTTGATTGGTATAACGGTGAGGGGGATCCACATCTGCACATCAATTCTCTTCTTAACTTATGTAGTGGCTATCATAATTTGGATTGTCTTTCTTAAGTTATTCTCATGGTCTCTTAAGGGGATTGTGCTAGAATGGTATACCTCTCTTCTAGACTATTCTATTCAAGCATTTGATCAATTGATGGATGCATTTATGAAATAGCTTCAAGAAAGAATTGTAATCAATGTCATGCTTTCTTACCTTGTTCATTGTGAACAAAATCTGAATGAGAAGATAACCAACTTTATTTCAAGATACCCATCTATATCATCAAAATTTCCCTATGCCCTATCAAATAGTGACCTTCAACAAATTCTTATTAATAATCTGTAGTTGGAATTGAGCGATAAACTTTCCTTAAACATATATCTAAACCTTACCAATCTTTGTAGTGCTTTAATTTATTATCATCATACGATGACTTGATTTGGAGATTCTACTTCAAATTCTCATACCAATTCTTCCAAAGGTGTTTCTTCCTCAAGTGGGTCTTGTAAGAACAAATATGTGGATAGCATAATTATTTTTCCTTAGGCCATAGATAAAAGTTATCTCAAACCTCAAAGAAATCAAGTATTCACAAGTTACCTTATTCCTATTTGAGCACACTAAAGAAATTGTTGAAAGACAACTTGGTGACCCTCCCTATGGTTAGACCTCTTCCAAATAATAGGCCATACCCTCACTATTATTATGGTTCAAAGCATTGCCAATATCACCATGTACCTAGCCATCACACTAAATGTTGTATGTGTATGCAACACATTATCCAAGACCATATAGATAGTGGTGCCATCAGGGTCAGAAAAAAGAAACATAAGTCTAATAAGTTGGTGGATAAGACGAGAAGTGAGATTCACATATATACTAATCTATTTCCACCACACTCAACAAACTTCATTTCTGCATTATCCTTTTTAAAATTAATTGATTCTCCATTTGTGAATATGGTCACCATAACTCTGATCTCACCTCAGAACTAAAGGACTATAAAAATGGACTTAACATTTGTTAGTTAACAGATAGGCCTTTTATAATATTGACTCAAACCCTCGCTAAATCCCTCTCTATTAATAAAATTTGAAAAAAGTGCAATATCATAACAACAGTTTGATCTCTGAATTTTTTAGGTACATCTCCTTGTGACAAATCTTCAATGAATTTGTGTTTTGAATTTTCTAAATATAAAGAGGTAATTCTTTTAACCTGAGAGAAGAAGAGGCTTCTAATAGATGTTCATCACCATGACACACCTATGATAAGTCTAATACTTGTTGTAATACCCCAAAAATGGGCTATAAGTTCATTAATCTTCTATATCAACATATCAAATGAAATCGACATCGAAGTCCTAACCAAAGGCACATCTGAGCATCATCGAATCCTAATTGATTATCATAAATTCTGCATCAGGGAATATTCCTAGTAATATTCCTAATTTATCTAATTATCTTTAATTTAATGATTATTTGGTGATACATCACATTTATCCTAAGTTTGATTAATTGAATATTTTCATATTTAATTAATTAGATTTAATTCTGCCACTTGATTATTAAGTTGAATTTAATTATATTTATTCCTAAGTATTATTATTCAAATTTGACAATAAATCAAAATTCCTATTATTAATTGATTAAATTCTTATTTAATTAATTAAAGAAAGTTGTCATATTTAATGATATTATTTTTGAATAAAAGTTTGATTAAATGATTGATTAACCCATAAATCAATTGTTTTATTTCAAAAATCAGTTAAGTTGAGAATAAATCACTTTATTTATTTATTAATTCATAATTATCCATGTGCACAATCAAAGAGCAGTTAAACTCCAAATCAGAAAATCAATGCAAGTTATTGACTTTTTGGAACTCAACATCATTTTTGAGTTTTAAAGTTGATCTAAACTTCTAATTTGATTTAAATTCTGATTTGCATGTTTTTGTGAATTAAATTATCTTTATTTAAAAATAACTCAAAAATCAAGCTGAGTTATTTGAGTGATTTATGGCTTTTATCCATGCATCTCTAAAGCCCTGGATTTCTATAAATTAAAGCTTCAGCTCATCTCAAATCATCTCATATCTTTGCATCCTCGCGCTGTCAAATTGGAGAATCAAAGCTTATTGCGAATCAAAGCTATTGTGAGATCAATTTGGTTTTTACATTCATTTAGTTTTCATATCATATCATTGTTAGATCAATTCATAGCATATCTATTTTTACATATCATAGATTTCATATCATTTTCATCTTATTGCATCTAAAATCCAAAAAAATAGATTAATTGCATACATTTCATATTAGTTTTGCATTCAAATCCTTCATTTAGGTGTCGTCAAGGTCACTGATCTCAATACAATTTGAGAACATCATACTCACACCTATTAGAAGGCAGTAAATCACCTAGTTAGTTTAGCTTTCAATTCATTGCATGATTTTGATTTTTGCTAACCTCTAATGTTTTACTGAAGTGTTGTGTCTACAGATCAGGTACAAAATTCACACACACACTTGTAAATAAAATTCTAATACTATGTCTTATTCTTCACAACCGTGGAAAACCAAATGTAGTCATAATCATCATAAATATTTATGTGTGTATACTCTCACCACTATGAAAATCATACATAATTTGATTATTAAAAGAATATCTATATGCCAAATAACATGAATATAACAGAAAGGAGAAACTAACAATGACTCGCAGATCGCCTCATAACTATAGATTTTAAAACACAGTCCAATATCTATAATCAATTAGTTTCAACCAAGATATATTCACCCATTCAACCCCAAACTTTCTATTCAACAACAATCATAAAATAACTTCAAGTCTCACACAATTGTCACAACAACATGGGGAAATTGAATTAAAATTGTCGATCCCTTGCATAATGTGTAGAGAGATATAAATAGGCTATTCGCCTACCCAGACGATTACATAACAGTTCTTGAAAAATATTCCTAAAATAAATGTCCTTAAACACGCCATAAAAGGAACTAAAACTAAAAAATAATCTTCAACAGATGCCATGTGTATTTTGACATCAAGGGTAAGTGGTCACCCTATAATCTCTCTTCCCCTATGGTTCTTGTTTCTCACCCTCTAAAGGTACCACCTGTTCCTTTGAATTATCCTAGCTCAAAATAAGGAAGTGCACATGCAAATGAGCCTACAATCACTACTTCAATAACACCTCCCACTCCATCAATGAGGCCTTCTTTTCTAGTGATGACATTGATGATATCTCCTATAGAGAAAGATGCTACTGAACCTTCTCAAGCTTCTCTTCCTAGCCCCATATTTTACATAACCGGCTTGCGTATGAGCATAAGTGTTGTTAGCAAGCAAGGGATTTGGAAGGTAAAGACACTTTAAAGGTTGAGGGTGAGTTATCAATTCTAATGTCTTCTCTATCAACATCTATGCTTGTTTCCACTCTCACTCCTATCACATCTTCATCTCGTCCTACCCCATCTTTTTTATTGAATCCTATTACTTCACGAGATGATAATTATACATTCCTTAAATGGGTCTAGGTATTCATATTAGCTTCCATGGAGCTAGCCCTCATCACATCACTTCTATATTTTCTTCCCTTTCCCTAGCCTATCAAAATAATACATACACAGGTTATGTCTACTAAATTTATGTATGATTTTTTCATCTCACAACTCTCACTATATCTTTTCTAGGGTTCTTAGGTCTACAAAAATTTAAATAGAAAATTATCCATCCTATACTATCTCTCCATTATTTAAATTTAGCATCTTACATCATTATGTGGATCTTTTCTTTGCATAATGTGCATTGTGAGCATCATAATAGGTTTTTTCCCTTGTCTTCTCACTTGGGGGATGAGGTCTCTCTATTTCATCTTTTTATCCTTTCAAAGGATCCATTATCTCTTTGTCAGTTTCATATTTTATACTATGATGTTCTTCCATACATGGACTTATTTTTTTAGGATCTTTCTCTTTGATGGGATTGATGTCCTTTGCAATATCTTCATTGCTTCGAAGTGTATATCTTGTATAACTGATTTATCCACTAAATTTTTCATATTGTGACATCCTTTTATCTCTCTATTAAATGACTCTTTATGGATTTGTATTTTTTTTATGATGGTACATCCTTTTTGAAATGAGGTCTTCTTTGTTTCATGCAAGGTACTTCCATATTTTCTCAACAATTTTTTTCATGCCTTAAAGGGCATGTATATCATAAAATGATCCTCCATTTAGGGTCTAAATATTGTTTATTTTTAAAACCATTCATTTCAACTTTGTTGACTTGTTTTTCTTATAATATGATGTCCTTTCTTGAATAAATGTGTTTTTCTACAACTTAATTTTCTTGAAAGTGCATGTATATTGTAAAAGATCTATCACTCAGAGAGTACATATATTTTCCCTTGGTTTCACACTTGGAGGGGAGGGTTTCATGTGTCAACAGTCTCCTTCCTTTTTCTTTCTAAGGATCTACTTTGCTTAGTATAGTGCCATTTTTTTTATTATATAATATTCTTTTATTATAAGGATTTTTTTCATTTTGATTTGGGATTATCTCTTATGCAAGAGTTGTTTATCCTAAATCACAACCTCTTCTTTATTTGTAAAACTATGTTCATCCTAAACAAATTCCCTTAATTTGGGTCTTAAAGTATGTTATCCTTCACCAAGAATCTATTTTTCACCTAGAAATAGGGAGGATAAAAGCATGCATGCTTGTTCTCTTCCCATCTTTTTCTTGAAGATGTTGTCTTTGCTCAAGATCCCCTCTGAAAGGTAGATACATTTTAACCAAGGTCTCTTCCCACTTGTGGATATCCTTTCATGATTATCTATTTCCTTGGCTAATAATATTATTCACTCTTTTCTATGGGAAAAAGCATATAATGTTGTCTTAAGGATATCTCCTTGTTGTTGGAAGTAGGTTTCCTTGTTCTCTTTTCCTTATGATGCCACCATGGTCCTATATTGCTATCATAAGGAGGGGGCCATACATATGTCCTCCCTATATATTATAAAACCTTTTGTTTATTAATCCCTAAGGAGACAATACTTTCCTTAGGAGTGATCACCTCTTTTTGATCCCTATGGAGACATTGATTTCTGTAGGACTGATCCCCTAAGCCACCCCAGTGCGTAAAGTTTTTGAAGCCACCTATAAGGATAGATTTTTGAGCCGCTCCCATGCATAAAAATTATCAAAGCTATCCTTGAGTGCAAAATTTTTCAAGCCACCCCTAAGCACAAAGTTTTTAAAGCTTCCCCTAAGTACAAATTTTTTCAAGCCACCCCTAAGCACAAACTCTTTTAAGCTGCCCCTATGTGCAAATATTTCAAGATATAATTGAATAGCATTACATAGCTTGCTAGAACATCAGTTATCATTCCCTCTTTATTTAGGATGAGTGGTAATATAATAATATAAATTTATATCCTTTCCTTCTCTTCTTCTTCTTCTCCCATGAATCATCTAGTATAACAAAACTTGCTATCCCATTGGATTCATGGTCTCTCTCTTTTTTTCCATGTTGTCATAACTATGCTAGTGGGTTAGATCATGGAGTTTGGTCTCATATTTGGTGATGCTCTTGACCTTTATATGTGGTCACTTATGCTCTTGAAATATCTTTGTGAACATGATATTAGTGGAGGAGATATTTATCAATCGAGGTCTCTTCTACTAATTGATTTGGAGTTGTATTTTTGGTACTAAATCCTTTTTTTTCTTGGTGTCTTTGTATTTTTTTTTGTTTTGTTTTTTCACACCCTTGTGCATGGATGTATGAGTTGAGATCCTTCATTTAGGGTCTTTCATCCTTAAACTTAGTGATGTCCTCTCTCTCTCTCTCTCTCTCTCTCTCTCTCTCTACTATGAGCATGAGGTTCTCTCATACTCTTGATAAAGTGGGGGATAAATGTACCATCCTAAATTGTAAGCAACTAATTAGCATACAATTTAAGGACCATTTGGCACTCACCTTAGTGTGTTTCCTATTGTAAGATCTCATATGGAACTTAAAGGACACCTAAATTCAAATAAGGAACTTCTCTATTTTCAATCTTGTTCAAAATTGAGGTTATCCCTTATTTTCAAGTGTATCCTCTATTTTTCTTCCAATCCCATAATTTATTTCATCACCTAAGCTCTATATCACCATTTATGGCATTTATATTCTCTCCCAATCTTAGACTTGGTTATACTTTATTTTCCTACATCCTTTCATTGCCTGAGACCCATGGTCTTGATTTGGGACCTGATTGGAGGGTATAGGTGAAATTTTTGACCTAAACCCTTAATATTGGGCCCAAATTTGAATTGGGTCCCTATCCTAACAATTCAGTGGAGGATTTGGATCTACAATTGGTCTGGATGAGTTTTAACCCCCAATATGATTTGAGAGGTATATAAACACCTTATCTCTCCTCATTTTAGTATCCATTATTGATTATTAGTATTCTATTATCATGATAAAGCTTTCAAGTTAAAGGAAGCAAATCAAATTCAAGAGCCATCAAGCAATCAAGCATTCTTATCAAGCATTCAAGGTGTTTCTTTCTGTAGATCAAGCTTCTTTCCACATTGAAGGCCAAGAAAATGAATTTTCTATCAATGAAGGAGATACACATTTATATAAATTCATCTAAGTCTTCTTCTCTCTCCCTCAATCAAATATTATGGATAATAAAAACATCCATTACATGAGGTTTTATCTTTCATGATTTCTCGTTGGGTTTTTATGTTAAGTCAAAGCTATTGCATCAACATATTTGATTACATTCAAAGAAGTATTTGAAATGTAAATGTATGATATATTTCAATTACTAGATCTAGTCTCTGCTACATGACAACACACTTTCCTTTATTTCATTTGATTTTAAAGTTGATTCCTAAACATGGGTTTGACTAAGGAAAACCATTTTATTCAACCTTCTTCCCCATTTTTCTATCTGTAGGAACATGTGATGAATCTTTTTAGACCCCCAAAATTTTCACATTTTTTAGTTCCATTTCCATAAAATAATCCTTCAAATTTATTGCACACAAGTCATCACCTAATGCTTGTATTTGATATCCTTCCGATAAGGTTGAAGCTAGAAAAGTCTCTTTATAAAGTATTGAACAAAGTGGGTTATAAAGTAAGTGAAATTGGATGGTAGTGAGGAGAGACTTATTCAATAAGTCTTGAGTAATAAAGAGGATTTTCTTATGTGGTCCAGTATAAAGTATCAAACAAAATACATTTTTGAATAAGAGTTAGAAGTGATGTATCAATTGATGGAGGTATTCAAAAAGGGAAGTATGTGGTGGGACCCTCCTTGATGCATTGATTGAACATTTTGAGCACATATTTTCCATAATATTCAAAGCTGGTGTCGAGTAAACAAGGCCATTGAATAAGATATAAAACCATATGCCGAGACTTCAAGATATTCGAAAAGGAATTAGCTGTTGGGACCCATTTTCCTTGAGCATCGAATAAAATCATGTTTTAAATAAGCAAATATAGTTGAATAACAATGGTCGAGGTTCTTTGAAATGTGGTGGGGCCTCTTCACTTGACGCATCAAATAAAATACTATGTTGAGTAACTTAGCTAAAATAGAAATGATACATAATCTATTTGAAGGAAGATCAGGAAAGCTAAAGCAATCAAGAACAATATCGAGCTCCTCCAATTCCCGATTAATACATCAACACAATGTTTAGTGATAAGAGTTTAAGTCCATATTTCCTGGGGTGCTGGTGATCGGGAAAGGAAGAAAATTAGTGTGATTCCTTAAATTATGAAGGGAAGGTTGAGGCCCACATATTTCAAAGTTATAGTTGTAAGAAGAAAAAATAATTGAAAGTTCGACATAATGGTGGCAAGTTTGACTTCAAAGAAAAACTAAATGCTCTAGTATAGAGAATTGATGCTTAAGGTGCTAATAATCAGGATTAGAAGCAGCGTAAGGGAAATCCAAAAATTCCAAAGGGAAGCTTTTGAAGTACAACATCATCCATTAGAGAATGCAGGGAGGGAGTGCGATTCCCAAACTCCAAAGAGTGGAACCTATGGAAAATTAGTATATCAAGGAGATTCATATGTATGAATTCATCGGTATAGATTTACATTGTAAAATTAAAAAAATTAAGGTCACACCGACAATCGATGAGTGAAGTGGCATAACCTATACCAATGATAAAAAATACACAGCTCTAGCAGGATAGTAAATGGGCCCTACTTGGAGATGACTAATTCTATAGACTTATTATTATTATTACTCAGTTGTTTTCTTTCCACAAACCAATTGCGACTGATGATGAAGAGATGTATCTTTTCATTCATATGGAGCCTCCTACTATATAGAGGAGATTATCTTGTAATAAAGGGAACAAGGTCAAGATACTATTTACATACACTAGATTTGTGAAAGTTATTTTTGTAAACAATGAATACTTTTCATTATTAATATATACTAGAAAGTTCTTTCAATTTGAAGTTGTGAATCTGATCATTTTGGATTAGTAAGTCCTTTGTGATTTTACTTTGAGAAAGTGAAGCTTCTCTCAATCTTTTTGTGTGGAGACTATTTATATTATTCTGCAAATTTGATCATTAGATTAATAAGCTTTATTATCTCTACCTTATTGGTCTCATTATGTTTGGATTAAATTCAATAAAGGCTAATTGTGGAATGATAAAGTAATTAAATGCATCAAAAGAAAGTAGTTGATAGGAACATTTCCTATCTCACATAAGTTGTATGTAGGATTAAGAAGAGACTATCTCTATAGCCCAATCGAAGAAGGTACTGGTCTATCATCTTTTAAAAGTCTTTGTTTGAAGGATTACAAGCAGAAAGAAGGAATATTTTTCATTTTACATAAATCAATTCATAAAAGAATTCAAAATAATCTCATTATAACAGTCAAAATATAAGTTTAGTGATTTATAAATTGTAGAATATACAATTTGGTCTCCCTCAAGACCCTATTTCCATCTTGAGAGATCAATAATAAAACTCAAAATATAGCTATAGATCCGATATATAAATCCTTAAGCAAAAAGTTTGGGTTAAGGAATAGGTACACTCACCTTGGTCCTCTAGAGCCTAAAGTGCAGGGGAAGAGGATCATAATCGATCATTTCTATTCATTGGACAAGTTAGTTGGAAAGTCCAAGAATTGAGTTAGGAAAGTTCATAGGATTTCCAATCTGTTGATTTGGGAACCAAAAAATTGGCGACTTTGTTGGGGAGTTGTTTATAAAACATTTTCCAGAATCTTTGGTGAAATAAGAAGTGCACTCTGCTAGACAAAGGATCCTAGAAAACCAAAAAAATAATATTTTCCTTGAAGAGAGGTGGTGACTCTATTCAATAAACATTTTCATCAGTGAATCTACCGAGGGAAAAGACCCATAAGGAGATAAGTAATATTTCCCCTTTGAAAGAGGTGGCAATTCTATTGACAAAAACCTGATGAATGAAGAAAGAAAACTCAGATATTCAAAATGTAATAGAATAAAAATTTAGGTAATCAGAAACAAAAATGGAGAACCATTTATTCTTCCAAAATTCAGGCCACTAGACCTTAAAAACTTCCAAAATAATCATAATAAGCTTTTTCCTAATTTTGTAGAGCTTGCACCAAAGTTTCATAGTGATGAGGATGAATCAACTCTTAAACATTTGGAGGCATACTATGAATTTGTAGATTTCCATCAAATTAATACAAAAGATCAAGTGATGAAATTATTTTCCAGAACATCGAGGGATGATGGAAGAGAAGCATGTGATTTATTACCCACATAGAGCATCTCATCATGGAGGGAGTTTGAGAAATAGTTTCTTGATGTGTTCCATGATGCAGATGAGGAGGAAGAAAACATGTTCTATGAATAGGACCAGAACCAAGATTGAATTATGGAGTCAGGATCCTATAGGTATCCAATGGGTGAATTCTACAACATAGAAAGACATAAAGATGAGTCTGCAGTGCGTTTGTTCATGGGGATGATAGATATTTATCAGGAAATAACTTTAGATATCTAAGCTTTGTACATGGATTTGGAAAATAAAATTCACGAGTTAGGAATCTATCATGATCCTCAACTAAGATTTTTTCTAAATAAAATACATGAAGATATGATGGCATAAGATGATGAGTATAGGGATAAATTTACAAAAGGGACACATAAAACTAATAGTGCTTCAAATTTGAATGCAACTGAAGTCTGTGATCAGGTTGAAAAGGCTCTTGTATATGAAAAGGGTATTGACATTTGTGTTAAAATAGATACAGATTAAAGGAATGATTACATGGAATAATAAATTTTGGATTAGATTGAGGAAGAATCCATTAATGATGACACCTATGTTGCAACAGATATCGATGACCATGATGATGAGGAAGAAGACCTTCTCAGTACAAAAGAAATTCTAGGTTTATTAGGCATGGAATATTAGAAACATTTTCATAAAAGTGGTCCAAATTTTTTCTCAATCCACTAGAATAAAAAAATTAATGGACCATTGCATATTCAAGAGGTATTTGATAAGGAATATGATAGTTCTCAGGAGGATGACACATCTAATGAATATAAATAGTATGGTGAATATGCTGAAGAAAGTGCACCTAGAAATAATTTTGGATCTTTCCAAAATCCCTTATATAATGTAATTTCAGAAAAGTGTGAAAGTCTCCACGAAGTACATGAATAGGAGGAAATTCTAGGAGATAACCTCGATGAAGATATTTGTCCGATTGGTGAAGATTCTTCAGAGGATGCATTTAGTGAAGATATGCACTGTGATACAAAAGTATTGATTGTTGGAATTCTTTGCATTCCTCATTGTTGATGGTTTTGTATTGTGGTTCTCAAATATGTTTGTTGATGTTAAATTATATGGTGTGTATCATAGGTGTTATAGTGGTTCACATAGTGAATTGAGATTATTCTATTGGATTGCTTTACCAATTTTATATTTCAATGATGACCTAATTAATTTGGGATTATGAAGTTGTGTGTGGTAATAAATAAAAGGTATTGAGAGTTTTTGGATGATGTATCAACATGGTTTGATGGTGTACATAATTTTTCCCTTTCGCAAGCCATCTGAGATGGTTTTCTTGGCCAATAATTTGTATACTATATGTTTCATCCAATTAGGCTGACCTAATTAATGTAATTATTTGTTGTGAAGGCTACACACACACACACACACACATACATACATACATACAAACACATGTATACACATATATGTTTATGTATGTATGTATATGGTCAAGTCATGTTATGTGATGTATGAGTTGGATGAGTGTGTGTGTATTGTGTATGGAGTAAGTATGAAGGTTTTCAAGTGCATATAATTAGTGAATGTTGTGAAACATAATAATGAAGTCAATTTTTGATGTATGAAGTAGAGAACTGTAATTGTCATTTTAGAGGATGTATTTTTTTTATCATAGTTAAAGAAACATATTTAATTGCAATAAAATCACATTGTATCTTTGCCTTTAAGAAGTGATCTTTAGTCTTCAATTCCCTTGTATCTTGTCCTAAGGAAGTGCATCTTAGCCTGCAAGTAAAATCAAGAATAGTGAGATTCCTTGGCCTTGAGCGTGCAACTATTGTAATCAATTTTTTATGTATTCAATTGTTTCTCACCATGGTTTTTCCAACATTGGGTTTTCCATGTAAAAATATTCCACTATTCTTGTGTGTTGCATGTTCTATTTCTTTTTTATTTACTTTTGAACATGTGATGAATGATTAAGTAATAGTTGGTTAAATTTTAACATATGTTGATTCACCCCCTTCTAAACACCCAAAAGTGTTCAACATGTAATGCCTCTATGGGCTTCCACTAATGTTGGAAAATTTTTGAACCCTCCAATTTTAATTCATTCCCATAACTCTCACACTATTATTCATACTCTCAAGTTCACACTCTCATTTTCTAGTCCATCTCATATCCATTATTTCTCACAAATTTTTTTTTTCGACTTGGGAGACTCATACTCTTCCTCACTTAAATGTAAGCTCTTCATTTCTATTATGGAAGGGAAGTATCTTATTCTTGATTTGCCTCATTTACATTATTTTAACATATATTTCATAGTACTATTATTGTTTCTTCTCTTTCATATCATTTCATATACATCTCGATCAATATATATCTATCTAGCTTTCCATGGAGGTGGGAACACCAAAATGAGGGTTTGATTATGGAAAGATCTTATCATAGCAACCAAACATTTCATCATTGATCATATGTGTGTAGGTATATGACAGTGAACTCTAATGTGTTTGAGGCTTCATACATAGACCCTCTATGTGTATCATTTTATCTTCTCTTATAATTCTTGTCATTTCTTTCTTGTTTTGTATGTTTGTATTTTTTTCCTTTAGTACACTTTGCCTAAAAAAAACCTTGATAGATTTTTACTTTTTAGTATAACTCTTAGAGATTTTTCCACATAGGACATTGCACATCACGTTATCTTCCATGACCCACATGCACATCCTAGACATGGAGCTATTAAAGTTGACCAGTGCATTGATTGAAAACCTACAATTTCACCTTCTTTAGTCTAAAGTCTTTTAGCATTTAATTTTCACTAGTTATACACACATGTGCATTGCCCCTCAAAAGAGAAAACTTCATTGTTGGAGTTTCCTAAAGGTTTCTTTGAGTGATGAGTAGGTTATGTAATTCTTTAGGGATTTGACCACCCTTTGCAAGTTCATTTTCCTTTTCTACCATTACCTATCCAATTTATTATCTTCCTCTCATTACATCTTTCTACCTTTTAGCTCCTTTTTTCATCCCTATGTTCTCTCCACCTAATATATACATCCTTTAAAGAATTTTACCAAAAACAATTTATTAGTGTTGACCTTTCAAGGAAGAACCCTACCTCCATGTTCATTGGTACATCAGGGTATACCAAGGCACATTCCTAGAAATTAAATTTGTAGTAGTAATATTTATTTGAAACAACACCATAAATGCATTATATTGAAGAGGGAAAAAATATAGACACTTGAGAATGAGTATCATATTCATCTCTAGCCACTTAATCATTTCTCATTATATTAGATTCTATCAATATTAGTAAAATAATTTTAAATATTTAATTAAGATAACATTACTCCCTTTCATCTATAATAATTAAATATTTTTAAATTATTTCATCAAATTGTCCCTCCATATTAACTAAATATTTTTTAGACTACAAGAATTATGTAGCCCCTAGAAATTACAATCCATCGGATAAACTTTTGAACATAGTTAGTGATGTTGGCATGATACACCCTTTGGTACCATGTGGGATAGGGGAGATAAGACCTCATAACCTCATTCCTACCACAAGAAGCTCTCACCAATCGAGTTAAGTTCCTAAACCTATGAGATATTTTTAGTTATTTAATTAATTCAATAATTTATCCCCTTATCCATATTAATTAAATATTATTTATTTATTTTATTCGTTAATTTATCATTTTATTCAACATCAATTAAGAATTTTAAATTATTTAATAAATCACTAATTCTTTATTCTATGCACATTAATTAAATATTTTTATTGTTTAAATATTATTTTTTAATCGGTAATCACTTTTGACTGGAGCGTTGAACCAATAAGAGCACAACTAGGGGCCCTCATCCTCGTGGATACATTAATAGTACTTAGGCATGAATGCCTTACCAAATTTTTCCCATGCTGTAGTTTTTAAGTCTCATTTTTGTGGCAATGCATCTCTTTATACCTGTTGTAATCCTTATGCCTCCCATTTTGTTGTCCACATGATAGATTCCTTGATTTTTAAGTACATTGGACTAATTGTCTAGAAAGGAAGATGAGACTTTGATACCCATAAATTTGTAGAGAAAGGAATGTTTAGAAAAAATTAACACATCATTAATAATTAGGTTCAAATTAATGAGTAAAATGGGATGATTCTAACCTTTTTGTACATAACTCATTGACTAGGGGTAATCATTTGATCAAATCTACCATCATGTGTTTCTTGTATTAGGAATTTGACATAATTTTATGATAAGAGGTTGTGGGCTATTTGGATCAAATATATTCAAATGAAAAAGGGACAGTCAAGGACCCCCCTAGACACAACCATTAGTGACATAAGCTAGAGATGGTTGCATATCAATGTACCTAAGACCAACCAAATATCAGTAGTTGCTTAGCATTAAAGTCCACCATTATATGCATAGGAATATATCCAAAAAAATAACCAAAAAAATGTTGTAAAGACCACAAACTAAGACGGAAGAGAATAACCCATAGGGAGTAAAAAATATAATAGTCGTGATAGTTGTAGAACTTAAAGGTGCCTCCTATGTGTTGCATGATTTGCAATCCTTATTGTTCATCCTCTAATTAAGTCAAATCTATTTAAAATTATAATATATGCCTAATTTATTTGAAATGATATTATATGACCAATTTATTTGAAATAGATCAAATTTATTTGGAATGATAATTTAATTTCACATACTTTTAATATGTACATGAGTAATTTGTGTATTTTTTAAATAATAGGATTATACCCTATTTTATTTGGACTAAATCTAATTTGACTAAATTACATATTTTTCATATCTACTTAAGCAATTTTATTTTATTTTATTTGAAATATTTGAGATTAATTTAATATTATTTTAAAAAGACTTGTTTTATTTAAAATAAAACTAAGTCTATTTAGAATGGAATTTAGAAATTTAAACTACTTCAAAGTCCATATTATTTGAGATGATTCATATAAAAATTAGATAATCAAATTTCATATCAACCTATATACTATATTTTATTTTATTATAAATATTTCTTGTAAAATAAGACAACAAAGTCTACACATTAGGATGCTAAAATTTAAACAAATATACATATATAAGATTTAATCATTTTATAAAATACATAAATCAAGACCCAATTTTACAAGGCTTGAAAAATGGTCCAAATCATCTATTTGATACCAAAATTTGATTTCATCTACAAACAATGTCCCATGTTGACATCTTTGCATAGGTGTTGAGTGCCTATGTGGTGATTCCTCAATCCATTCTCTATTTTACATGCTTCCCACTAGCCTATAGTGTGATACTTGAAAAAACATGCCCAATATCTATTTCACATAGTCTATATGCTCACAATTGAACTCTTAAATATGTTCTATACTTAAAAATCCATTGACAATGTTAAAAACATGTTATATGGAAATATGTCTTCTTTTTATACTAATCGAAAAATAATTGAACAATACAATTTTGTAAAGATTTGCTAGATAATGTTGCTTTACACTAATCCATAACTATACATATATCTCTAAATTAAGTAACACACATGCTCTAACTCTTTTGAAAGATCCATAGGTAGCATGTTCTCCTTTACCATGCTTCTCTTTAAAGAAACTCCATCTTTGGACATTTTTATCTTTATATCGTACATAGAAAATAAAACATTCAAGAATTTGTGAATTTCAATATTGAATAGTTTAATATATAATATATTGTGTCGTATCTAAATTATCTTTCCCTTAAGTAATCATAAAATATTAAAATAATATTCCAGGAACTCAAATGAATGCAACCAATCACCATTGAAATAGAAATAATGCCCATCCTCCATGACACTATGTACTATCACCTTCGCACACATATATTTGAATTGTAATTTATTATGATTACTTTTCTTTTTATGGTTTAAACTTGTAAACATATGATTTATACCATCTATAATATTATTATACATAATTTTGAGTAAATTTATTTCTTCAACATTTTAGATCAAAACAGAATTCCTTGTCATTCCTAATCTGCATCACATTTTTTTACACAAAAGGATTGTTTTATCGCCTAGCTCTTTATGCCATGATGTGTCGCATCCATTATCCCTATAAAAAATAAAGCTCCTATGACATAAATGTACTCAAGAAATAAAGTTTCATTATTTACTAACAATTCTTTGTCTAATTTTTGCTTTCTGCTAACACTTCTTCAATCATTCCTTGTAGTTGCCTTGGTCTAGTGCTCTAGTACACAAAAAAAAGTGAATATTGCATTCATTATTCAATCAAAAAGTACAAGAACATGCTGCATGGAACATCCCTCATAATTCATAGTACAATCCAAAAAAATATTGTGTACATGTATCTATTGTAAATAAATGAAGCATTGCATCATATAAGTATGATCATATTGTAAAAATGTAAAAGCATGTACAAAAATATGCATCTCATATAAAAGAATCATGAGCTAGCTACACACACACACACACACACACACAGTATCAAAGTGCAAAATCAAGGTGCTTGTATACACTAAGGTTTGCAGGCTCAATACACTATATCATATGTTTATTAAAAATGCCCCTCTGTATAAGAGAGAGTCTCATATCAACCTATGCTCTCTCTTTCCTCCTGGTCTCTACTCAACGTAGAATACACAACCCCTCTTGTCTGCTATCATGTCTGATTTGGCCTAGGTGGTACCCTCGGTCTTATGAATCCCTTGCTACTCAGTCTCCTCTGATAGTGTGATCTACTTGAATAAGTCCTGAAGCTCAGTGCCCACTAACCTCATGGTATATCTCTCTTGTACATATCCTTCCAGGACCTCATCTCCTCCTGAGCATCCCCTAGCATCATTTCTATGTCATGCTAACCCACATCTATAATACTAAGTTGATGAATTCTCATGACTCATCTACTGCCCTCTTTTCTCAAGAAAAAATTGTATATTTAGAGGCTATCATTGTATCCCTCTCTAGCGTCAAATTATCCAATTGTGCTAAGAGTGTTGATCACTCTTTATCGCATGCCACCTAATCATCATCTCTCTCTACTATCAACCTATATATTTGTCTCATCAGATCCATAATATGTTGTGTATACTATCTGTCTGTCCCTCTCATAGTTCTATAATGTACCTTATTACCTATAGTTGCATCATGCATCTAAATATCATCGGGAGCCTATATATCATCATCATATGGTGGAGCCTCTTTGTTCTCCTCCACCTGCATAGGCATAACATCAGGTTCACTGTTATCTCTACTTCTCAACTCATCATTGCCATCATCATCTCCTAAACTATCTGTAGACTAGGATTTATGAGTGCACCTAAACCTGTTTTGAAGGCCAAAGACAAACAAATGTCATAGCATATTATCAAATCAAATTTAATGGTTAGCAAACTAAAATCAAAGCCACCTCAGTTTAAGCTTAAAACGGATGCGCCCATGCACCGTTTGATATGCTTAGATATAGAGGGATGTGGGTGTGCAAACTCAAGCACTTGGAGCATGCAAGATGGATGATTTGAGGATCAAGAAGACCCAAAATGACACAAAATAGGTATGAGGAACCTATTTTGCCTCAAAGGCCTCAAGAACACACAAATATGCAAAGCTAAATGAAAGAACTAAGATTAAAACAAGAAATGAATCTATGTTAATCCATTTAAGCTAATTTAGATGTGATTTAAGCTTGAAAATGATCTAAAAAAAGATGAGTTTATGCTTATGCTAAAATGAAAATGGCATTATAACTTTGCTATTGAGTTTGAGAGTTGAGAGATGATTTGCCTTAGGAAGTGAGGGTATTTATAGGATTTCTAAGGCTTGGGGTAGGAGGAATGAATGGCCAGGATTGAAATCCTTAAGAGAGGCCCAGATTCACTCAAAGGGAAGCACATGGATTGTGCTAGTTCTCAGCCAATCAGGAGGTGACACATGTCACGAGGTGAGTGGATGAAGGGAAGGGCAAAAAGGAGTCAACAAAGGGGGCTCCAAGCTCATAACTCTCCAAATAAATGCTTGTAAGAGCAATGAATGGGCTTTAAGAGGCTTTGAAGACTTTGGGGAAGCAATAAATGCTTTGTGGTTGAGATATTTGGAAGGAAAGACTTTGCTTTGGTTTAGGAAAGTCTTAAGCTTGGTTAGGATTGCACAAAGGTTTAAGGTTAGGATTAGGATTAGATTAGGACAAAGAAAAGGATTAGGATGGGTGAAGAGGTTGGGTTTGAGAAGATTCTAGAAGAGTCTAGATTTCTCCTTAGGTTTCATGGAATAAAAGGTTATTCATTCCAAAAGCTTAAGTCTTAGGAATATTTATTAAAATATTTTCAATAAATATGAAAATTAAATATTTAACCTTAATTAAATATTTAACCTTGGGATTAGGGTTAGAAAAGATGGGATTAGCCTTTTAATCGAAATTAAGAAGGGATTAGAAGATTTTGGAAGAGGTTAGTGGTCTTAAGGAAATTGGCCAAGTTTGGGATAAAAAATAAATTAAAAATAAATTAATTTATTTTTGAAGGTTTTTGGTCAATTTATTAATTAAATAATTAATAAATTAGGGATAATGTCCAAATGACATTTTTAGGCTAGATTCCTTAATTAAAGATTTTTAATTAAGAGAGAGGGATTTAATGCCATAAAAATAAATTAATTAATTAAATAAATAATTAATTAATAAATGATGATGTCATCAAGGATTTTCAGAAAACAAAAATAATTTATTTTCTGAAGGATTTTTCGGTGTCTACATTTTGCCCCTCTTTGATGCGATGCCGCAAGTGGCATGGCGTCAAAGACAAGAAAACAAGATGTCGAGGCTAGAATCAGAAGAAGAGGGTATGACGCCTGGGTGGACTAGAAGAAAGAGGAACATGCCCCGGTGGGACAAAATCATGGAAGATGTGCCCAGTGGGACAAGGAGAAAGAGGGATTACGCCCTGGGACAGAGTGTGCCCGGCGGGACGAGGAAGGAAAGGCCTAGGAAGAAAGGGGAGATAAATAACCTCACTTCTAAGAACAAATATGGATGATATGCAAGATGAGATGGAAATGCAAGATGCAAGATGCAGCTATATGCAAAGATACAAGATTAATCTATATGATAAATGCAAGGGACCAGATAGCTCCAAGTGCAAACGGGAGTGCACAACCTAGATTTAATATAGCAATGCTAGAGACCTGCCAAGGATACTGGGATCACGAGGCCTTGTCACCAGCGTTGCAGAGGACTGACGAGGACTGACGCTAAACAAACACACAGGGTTGCCCCAACATCACACATGAAGCACAGAGGCGACATGGTGGAACCGATGCTGAAGGAACCACAAACACACAACTGACTCACAGGCAGAAGCGAAAGATCAAAAGACCTTGCCCCAGATTATCCGCACACGCAGCACACCATGATATAATGAATCGTGGTGACCCTGGTGGGATAATGAGAAGCCAAAAAGATTAACAAGACCCAAAGGACAAAAATCCAAGATCAAAATGATAACTCCAAAAAGACATCCTTTGCCAAGGAGAGAGATTAGGTTTGATTGATGGTGGGAAGATTGGTCGCACAGGAGGAACGATATATCCTCAAGGACCAGGATGGAAGATTAGGTCAGACAGGAGGAACGATATATCCTCAAGGACCCATGGGTTGGTGAGAGAATAAGTGTAGTTGTTCACTGGCAAAAGCTGAAGTTCAAGGAATAATCAGGATGAGCAAGGATAAGTTGACAATTGATGTTGCTGAAGCACAAGGCCCGAGTGGGACTTCAAATTTTTTGAGGCTGGGGATGGGACAAGATATTTGATCAAATGCTGCTGTAGGACAGACAAAGGTTATGTACAACAAGGAGGAATGATATGCACAAGGGATATGTACAGAAGCTCAGGATTGGGGATAGGAAGATCACACTCAGCGGGACTCTCACTAGGACGGAGACAAGAAGGATAAATACAGGGAGGAATGCGCTGTACAGGAAAGGGATAAGGATATGGTACAAGATATGGTACAAAGCTTTGGAATAGGATATGGATTGCAGATGGGTTGGAGGAAGATGGAAGTTGAATGCTTGGAAGATAGGGGAGATGGAACTGCTGGGAGATCTGTTATGGAATGGAGGATGAGGACGGTAGCTGAAAGGACAACTGAATAGATAAATAGCTCAGTTTACTATGTTGGCGCCTGTTTGCCAGGTTTTCACCAACATACTTGTCCAAGGCGCTTGAATTGCCAAGTTTTCACCGTTGGACGATTATTTTCTCTTTCTCTTTTCTTTTTTTCGCTTTTTCGCTTTTTTTGCTTTTTTGCTTTTTTTTTGCTTTTTTGCTTTTTTGAATGTTTTTGGATTTTTTGATATATGCAGGATCAGGTTCAGGCATAGAACCTCTTCAGATGGATGATGTTGATAGGATCATTCAAGGGCTCACCTTCTGGTGTTGATAGCTGATAGGCGCCGGAGCCAAAGGATGCGGTGACAACATAGGGGCCCAACCAAGTAGGCTCAAACTTGCCTTTCTTTTCTCTATTTGCTAGGACCTTCTGATTTTCTTTAAGGACCATGTCACCAACCAGGAACTGTCTAGGATGGACCTTCTTGTTATAACTCCTTTTGAGTCGATTCTGGTATGCAACCAGGTGATCATAGGCTTGCTGTCTCTTTTCATCTAACAGATCTAGCTGTGTGAGCCGGGCCACACGATAGTCTTCATCAGTTGTATAGTTCTTCATGGAGACGCGCAAGGATGGGAGCTCAACCTCGATCGGCAGAACGGCTTCAGCACCATATACAAGGGAGTATGGGGTGGTGCCTGTGGGAGTGCGATAAGAAGTGCGATAGGCCCAAAGGGCGGGATTAATTTGGAGGTGCCAGTCACGACCAGAATCATTGACAACCTTCTTGAGGATTTTCAAGATAGTTTTGTTGGTTGCCTCAGCTTGGCCATTTCCTTGAGGGAAATATGGACTGGAGAAACGGTGATGGATGTGGAGTCTGGCACATAGATCATCCACATGCTAGTTTTTAAAAGGTGTGCCATGGTCTGTGAAAATGGTAGATGGTATGCCGAAGCGGCAAATGATGTGGCAAAGGATGAACTTGGATATTTGGATGCCAGTAGTAAGGGTGAGCGGAATCGCTTCAACCCATTTGGTAAAATACTCTGTGGCTGTTATGATATACTTGTGTCCATCCGAAGAGAGGGGGGTGATCAAGCCAACGAGGTCGAGGCCCCAACATGAAAAAGGCCACGGTGGTGCAATAGGCTGTAGATCCTGTGCTGGTGCATGTATCAAATTGGCATGCTGTTGACATGGGAGACATTTCTTGACAAATTCACACGCATCATGTTCCATTGTTGGCCAATAATATCCAACTCTAAGCAGCTGCTTTGCTAGAACCATGCCACTCGTGTGGGCACCGCAAATTCCAGCGTGAACTTCTTGTAAGGCCAGGATGGCCTCGTTTGAGTCTAAACATCTAGATAGGACATTATGATACCCACGACGATATAGGGTGTTGGCTACAAGAGTGTAGCGGGAAGCTCTGCGAATAAGGTTTTGGCGTTGGTTATTGGTGAGATGGGGAGATATGATACCATTTTTTAGATATGCATGGATTTCGTGGTACCATGGGGATTGTGGACCAACCAAGACACACACCATGTCTGCATCGGCGTTCTCATAAGCTGGCAAGTGTAGCTGCTCGACTAGAAATTCATATTGTGTTGCGTCACGTGGGATTTCCAATAAGGATCCGATGGTTGCCATTGCATCTGCTGCTTTGTTTTGAAGCCTTGGGATCTGATTGAATTGTAGATGTAGGAAATGCTCTTTCAGTTTATCCACCAGTTGCTTGTAGGGTAGCAATTTGTCATCCTTTGTCTGATACTCATCAAGGACTTGCTTGATAATGAGCTGTGAATCTCCAAATACTTGTAATTCTGCGATGTTCCATTGGATAGCTGTTTTGAGACCTAAGATGAGTGCCTCATATTCTGCAATGTTATTGGTACAGGGGAATCCCAACTTGAATGATTTTGGAATATAGTCACCTTGAGGTGTGACGAATAGGATTCCTGCCCCAGAGCTATGGGATGTGTTGGAACCATCAAAGTATAGTTTCCACATGGGCTGCTCTTCAATCATGCATAAATGTTCATCGGGGAATTCCATGATTAGTGGATAGGCATCCACCAGTGGTGCTTCTGCTAGTTGATCGGCAATGACTTTCCCTTTGATTGCTTTGCGATCTACATACTGAATGTCAAATTTGCTGAGTAACATGACCCATTTTGCCATACGGCCTGTGAGGGTCGTCCTTGATAACAGATACTTAAGAGGGTCCACCTTTGATATGAGCTTGATTGTGTGGCTAAGCATGTAATGTCTAAGTTTTTGAGTGGCAAAGACCACTGCTAGGCATGATTTCTCCATGGGTGAATAGTTAAGCTCATAGCCCACAAGAGTGCGACTGATGTAGTAGATAGCTCATTCTCTATTTTCATCATCATGCTGTGCTAGGAGTGCCCCTAGTGCTGTAGCTGTTGTTGAGATGTAAAGGATGAGTGGGCATCCTGAAACCGGTGGTACTAGGATTGGAGCATTAGCTAGATACTCCTTGAGCTTATCAAAGCTTCTTTGACATATGGGATCCCACTTGAAGTTGGTGTCTTTTCATAAGAGATGTGAGAAGGGTTGGCACTTGTCTGCTAGTTGCGAGATGAACCGCCGTACTGATTGAAGCTTGCCCTGTAGGCTTCTGAGCTGTTTGAGATTTCTTGGTGGAGGCATCTCTGTTATTGCTTTTACCTTTTTAGGATCGATCTCTATGCCTCGTCTAGAGACGATGAAGCCTAGAAGCTTGCCAGATGTTACGCCAAAGACACATTTCTTAGGATTTAACTTTAAGCCATAATGATTCAGACGATCAAATACACGCTCTAGGATGTTGAGGTGCTCATCTCTTGTTTTGGATTTTGCAAGGATATCATCCACATAGTCTTCAAGGATCTTGTGGATCATGTCATGGAAGATCGCTGTCATTGCTCGCTGATATGTTGCTCCTGCATTCTTTAGCCCAAATGGCATCATGTTGTAGCAGAAGGTACCCCATGGGGTTGTGAATGCTGTTTTATGTTGATCTGCTTCTGCTATATGAATCTGATTGTAGCCTGAAAAGCCATCCATGAGTGATAGCATTTCATGACCCGCTGTAAGGTCTACAAGCATGTCTATGTTTGGCAATGGGAAGTCATCCGTAGGACATGCCTTGTTTAAGTCCCTGAAATCTGTGCATATTCTGATGTCGCCAGAAGGCTTTGTGACTGGCACCATGTTAGAGATCCACTCTGAATAGTCTATTGCTCTGATGATCTTAGCTTGGAGGAGCTTCTCAAGCTCTGCTTTAACTAGTAATGCTACCTTTGGATGCATTTTCCTTAGCTTCTGCTTTGGGACTTGAGTTCTATATTTTTTTTTGCTTTGTAATAAAGGATGTCTTCTTAATTCCTAGACCATCCTATGGTTTGGTTTTAGTCCTTCTTGTGTGGAGGTGTGTATGGTCGAAGAAGACAATGTAATGAACTACCAAGCAATAAACTTTTAATTCTTTACAAATAGTATTTTTCTGCTCATGAAGACATAGTCTGGTGTTTATATTATTAAACTCTCTATTCAATGCAACATTGATAGGAAAAGCATTCATTGATTGGTATTATAAGTTTCGATCATTCCATGTACTGATTATATTGTTTTGAAGTATTAAAATCAAAGAATTTCAGTCCTTTTATTGATCGTTCCTGTACAGTGCTTGGCGTGAAAACAATCTTTGTTGGAAGATGTGGCTCTTACTCACATTTTCACCATTGGGATTCAATGCCACTGTGTGAAAGGTGAGTTAAGGAAATGCTTTATAAGAGTTCAAAAGCTCCGAGTTGGGAAGGTTAGTTTTCTTTTTGAACAATGATTCCCTAGGTTATATTGTTTTGATCATTCCATGTACTGATTATATTGTTTTGAAGTCTTAAAATTAAAGAATTTCAGTCCTTTTATTGACTGTTCCTGTACAGTGCTTGGCATGCAAACAATATTTGTTGGAAGATGTGGCCCTAACTCACATTTTCACCATTGGGATTCAATGCCACTGTGTGAAAGGTGAGTTAAGGAAATGCTTTATAAGAGTTCAAAAGCTCAGAGTTGGGAAGGTTAGTTTTCTTTTTGAACAATGATGCCCTAGGTTAAATATTTCGTATGTATTCAACCAGACAGGTTGAAAGTCAACTACAAAAATAGACAAAAACCATGTGGGATCAAGTTGTTGCATGAATTGGGCCCTCGCAGTTCATGGGATTGCCATTTATTAATAAAAACTTAAGACTGTTACAGCCGGATAAATTCACAACTAGAATTAACACCAGGCGTACAAATTTTCAAAGCAAATGAGTAGATTTTCAAAGAATAAACACAAGTAAAACTTGCTAACTAATTAACACACCAAACCAAATAATGAAATAGCAAAAAATGAAGATTTTATTTCTCACCAGTCCACACTTTCGTGATATTGAACCATTGGTTCGAACTTACTTGCATATATGCACATGGTGTCAATATAGTGTAGCTTCCCACCTTCAATCACTGGTTCAAACTTACTTGCATATATGTGCATGGTGTCGATGTAGTGTAGCTTCTCACCTTATACCACCTCCTTCAACACTCCTTTGCTCACAAACTATGCCAAAATGAAATAAAATGAAATGTGCCGGTAGGCGGGATATATGTATAAAATTTGACTTTTTTTTTACTTCTATTCTCATGTTGGTCGAAATTACGACCACTCTTTAGTGTCATAATTCCGACGAACACTAGAATAGAAGTAAACAAAATCAAATTTTTCTTCTGTAAACTGACCATGGAAAATCATTTTATAGCTTGGTCGGAAATGTTGGTCTAAAAAGTGGGTTAAATGTACTAGTGTATTATCCTTTTCCTCCTCATCCTCATCCTCCTTTGTACCTCCATACCCTACAATTTTGTCCTCTCCCTCCTCATCCTCATAATCCTTGTCATCCCCCTCTAATCCTGGTTATCAAAATGTACCTTTCAACACTATTACATCTATATCTATCAATAAAATTGGCCTATGTTGTCCAAACCACTCATCATACTCTATTGTGGTCCCTGCATCTAGGATTTCTAAATCTACTCCCTACTATCTTGGTTGTAGCTACTCAAACTCTACATATGCCACTCATGGTCTGATAAGTGCACCACAATGTCCTGACCCCACTCCTCAAGTGCACAAATAGTGTCATGCCTATCATAAATTTTTGTCTCTCTCAAAACTACCTATGCACTCTCTATGACAATTGAAACTCAATGATCACATGCCCTATGATCATGTGTCTAATCAAGTATCTCTTGTGTCTACAATATGGCAAGTGGTCCTTGTCATCATCCCATCTAGGGAAGTCTTTGTATGGTCAACATGTGATGCAAAGGTGGTGTGTAAGTCTTCCTAAGCCCATACCCTTATTGAAATGCATGATCAATCAGTCAATAAGTGAGACAAATTCTCACATCAAACATCCTCATAAGGATTCACTATCTAGGCCTTCTTCCAATGCACCTAGAGCCTCCAAGTTATCAAATCTTCAAAATAGTCTTCCATCTTTGTTCTCACTCCTTAGAACACCTTAATACATCATTTGACTCTCCTAACCAATCAAAGTAGCCACAGGGGTGGGAGAGTTGATCCATTTAAGGAGACTTCAATCCCAATCATTATTTGCAATTACAAACCTAGAATTAGTAAGGGCCACTAGTAAATACCCTGGTCTTGATACCAATTGAAACACCAAAATAATTATATAGACATGTAAATAAACCAAGATAAAATGATTTTACACCATTTTCCACTTAATTTTGCATTGGTAAATCAATCAAAAGTCACAAGTACAATGACTATGTCCTGCGGCAGAGTAATAGTTATAATGAAAAATATCTTTGTTTATTGCTTCAAGACCATTTGAAATGGTACTATACATACCAAATCCACCATCATGTGTCCAAACTTTTGGATCTCAATAAAAATAGACTCCAAACTTTGAAAATCGACTGCAACCACCAACTAATCCCCAAACTGCCTAAAACTGTCCCCAAACAGTCCCCAACTGACTGTTAAATAAAAAATGGCTAAAGTTTGTTATCAAGTTGACAACCCATGTTGTCAACTCGACAACATAATGAATAATTCCCCTTCCAAATACATTTAAAAGGTTTTAGAGATAACCTTCACAACCCATACTAACCTATAACCCTTTGATGACTCTTCTAGGCCACAATTGCATGAATGCAATTTTACATCTTTTTTTTTGGCATCTTTGCACTTTTGAGTGCATTTACATACTTTAATGGCCATATTCCAACTATAGATATCCTTATGGGTCCTTGATCTATACATAAGTCCTTGGATCAACCAAGTGACCCCAAGGTTACATCATTAACCCTATGCCATTCAATAGCTTACATAGCATCTTTGGTGATCATATTGCCAAATAATCCAAGTCATTACAAACATGATTAAAATAGCATGAAATGACCAATCATGGTCCATTACAATAGAAAAAGACCTTAAATGTTCTTGTCCACTCTTCCTAGGATCCTCAGTGACCCTGATGTATTTCCCTTTCTTTGGAGTTGACCTTGGTGCTCATGCACAATACTCCTCAACTTGAAAACTTTCCAAGTCCTCTTGGAAATCTTGCAAGCACAAGCATGTTAGAAAACAAAAACTTTTGATCTTCACCTTTGGTTTATAAAGATCCAAATTAAGGATCCATGGCATCATTACATGATGCTACTCCAAAATGTACCCAAGCATCTTAAAAATATGATTGCCTCCCATGAGAAAAAAGTAAACCACATTTTGATCACCATCCTTTATGTCATCTTTAGTCTCATGCCATGAAACCACTACTGCAACTTTTAACTCATCCCTGTCTTCAAATATTGAGTCTCTTCTCATAGAGACCAATGCATATTGCATACTATGCCTCCTATATAGGCATTTCAAACTTTCTTCAACATTCATAGCTGCCTCTTTAGCCACACCCATGACCCCATAGGCAGGTTCTTTCATCCCTACTACCACCTCTTGTTGGTCTCCCTCCTCATCGTGCCATTCTCCTTGGCATACAAAAAAATCACTAGTCATCTTGGCTCCCTCTCCAACCATGCTATCATGCTTCTCACCATCATTCATCACCAAAGGACATACCATTGCCCCTACCTATAAATTTTTTTTAGTTTCAAGCCCTCCAAGACTTGATTCCATGTTGCCTTTATCAACAACTTCATCTTCAATCTAAGATTCAAACTCTAGAACCTCTTTTCTCCTAGGTTCCTCCATCTCTTCATGGATAATTTGCTTCTCATCTTCTTCATCTCCATCTGCTTCTTGTTCCAAGAGTAATGCTATCCTCTCCCACTTCTTCTGGTTCTCATCCAAAGCCTTTTCAAGGTTTTCTAACCTTTCTTCCACTTCTTTCTCCTTTCATCTCTTCTCTTCTCCTCATCCAAATACTCTTTAAGAGAATTATACATATCCTTCTTTGATCTTGTCAGATACATCTTCACCAACCTAGGATTCTTCTAGTTTCCAGCCACCACTTTGGAACACTCAAGGAGGATAGTTCAACTCCAAGGCCTCAAAAAAGGACTTTCAACCTTCCAAATCCTAGAACTTACTTGCTCTGATACCACCTAATGCAAAGGTGGTGTGTAAGTCTTCCCGAGCCCATACCCTAATTGAAATGCATGATCAATTAGTCAATAAGTGAGACAACTTCTCACATCAAACATCCTCATAAGAATTCACTATCTAAGCCTTCTCCCAATGCACCTAGAGCCTCCAAGTTATCAAATCTTCAAACTAGTCTTCCACCTTTGTTCTCACTCCTAGAATACCTTAACATGGTCAATGTTCCATGTTCCACTAGCCCTCCAAGTATGGTCAATAGTTCTTCACCCAATCCACTCCATTATCCTTCTAGGCTTGTAGCCCTTACCAGTCACAAATCTTCCCTTTTCTCTCCAACTTCCCAAAAAACTCAAGAAAAAAATTAGTGTTTTAGATACCCTTTTGGATTCTCTAAAACATACCCAAATCCAAAGGTACACTCCTTTGGACCATCTATCAGATCTAATAACCTAGTAGCATCCAATTAGGCCTAATTCCATCCCCCATTACAAAGAAACATATAGAAATAATCATCCCCTTGACTCTAAACCAATGAAAGTCTTCAATAAGGTTAAGAAACATCAGATTCTCAATATTTTAAGGTCTCAACACCTACCCATTCCTCTAGCCGCCAAACCCTCACCTCTAGGGTCATTTACCTAGGGCTTCTTCACAAAGACCTTTTCCACTTCTTCCAGATCAATCAAGTTGATATAACATACCACTATGGATCCCACATCAATTATCCATCACAAAAAGCATCCATTCTTAAGGGGATTCAACCCCCATTATGACTGGTGCCAAAACATGGCACTCTTCACACAATAATCTCCTTCATTCAGTGATCTTTCCAACACAATCCATCATATCCATGCACCAACCATTGTATTAAAAGGATATAATACATAATTTAAATTTCCACATAAATCATAGTAGCCACAGAGGAGGGAGAGTCGATCCATTTAAGGAGACTTCAATCCCAATCATTGCTTGCAATTACAAACCCAGAGTCGGTTAGGGACACCAGTAAATACCTTGGTCTTGATACCAATTGAAACACCAAAATAATTATATAGAAATGTAAATAAACCAAGAGACAATGCTTTTACACCATTTTCCACTTAATTTTGCATTGGTAAATCAATCCAAAGTCATGGGTACAGTGACTGTCCTGCGATAGAGTAATAGTTATAATGAAAAATGTCCTTGTTTATTGCTTCAAAACTATTTGAAATGGTACTATACACACCAAATCCACCATCATGTGTACACAATTGTGGATCTTAATAAAAATAGACTCCAAACTTCAAAAACTGACTGCAACCACCAACTAATCCCCAAACTGCCTAAAATTGTCCCCAAACAGTCCCCAACCGACTATTAAACAAAACATGACTAAAGTTTGTTGTCAAGTTGACAACCAATATTGTCAACTCAACAAAATAATGACTAATGCCCCTTCCAAAGATATTTAAAATGTTTTAGAGATAACCTTCACAACCCATACTAACCTATAACCCTTAGATGACCCTTCTAGGCCACAATTGCACGAATGCAATTTTACATCTTTTTTTGGCATCTTTGCACTTTTGAGTGCATTTACATATTTATGGTGTAGGAGCACCTAGAAAAAAGTCATACTAGGAGGTTCCAAGAGATGTCATGAGAAATTTCATCTATATTTGAGTTTATATGGTCTTTTTGGGTTCATTTAAATCAATATGTAAGACTAGATAAAGCCATGTAATCAATTTGTGAAAAGTTGTCAAATTATCCTGTTAAGGTCCTAATTAGTCAATATGGTCAAATCATGTAAAAAAGCCTATGAAAGGGAAAATGTGTTTTAAAAGGTCATTTATAATCTATTCTGATATATTATGAAGGTCCATTGAAAGATTTGGGGTCATGTGTGTCAAAGTCCTAAAAGAGCTAAATGCAAAAATTTTGTTTCATAAACATGTAATAAGTTAGTGAGTGCTTCTTGAAGTTGGTTATGCAGTTGTAAACAATAAAATTTCCTTATTGAGGTTTCTAATGGTCAAGCATTGAGGGCAAGGTAACTGAAAGTTAGAGGGTTAATTGTAAATGTTGATTAGACAGTCCTCTAACCGTTACTTCTTTGCAGAAACATGGTGACAGTTAGATTTTTTTTTTAAATTTCTTTGAAGAAGATCTCCATGTAATGGAAAATACACATTAAGGAAGGATGATGGATTCATAGGAAGAAAATGTATTCATTTTACTTTGGGAGATCAATGAATAAATTTATTATTTAGTTCAAAGGTTTCTTAACTTTACTATTACAATCACGTTCAAATTGTTGTTTCCATACATCTTTATATATGTAAATGGATTGAATGCTTAGTAAAACCTATTTGGAAACATAGAATGGTGAATTAAATTTATTTTCAACCAACTTGGAGGTGCATCCATGGATCTTGGAGAGAGATCCAATAGATTTTATAAAACTACCATGAAACCCTCAAGAACAGACATGTCTATAAGGTTTGTTTATATCCATGTTTATATCTGATGGAAAGTTCTATTTCTTGGCTCATTTCAAAGTATACACATGAGTATTTTAAGTGTAATTAGTTTTGTATTAATTGGTTATGTCTAGTATGAATACTTTGATGTCCTAGATGGGAGTGTATGTATGTCTTGCTTATTCCAGGACAGTAAAAAATGGTCTCAGTGTGAAAAGCATAAATCATAATTGAACTGTTGGATCTTTTTGCAATTTTAATATGTTGTTCATAGACAAGTTTTACACACTTTAACTGGATAGATATTACAGATTAGGTCTTGTATGAGATTTATTTGATACAGAGTGGAGTGGTATAAAAACTATCTGAATATTGACAACCAACCCTATGTTTGATTCCCTGTTCCTTTGTGAAGTTTCAATCATAAATATGCATGTGTATGGTTATGTTAAGATGGTCATTAATTCTTACAGGAATGATGGATCTTGGAACAAAGAATGAATCATTTTATTGACTAGATTATGTATGGACGAAAAGATATCGCCCTGTCACAAAGACAATAATCTTATTGGTTGTGTACAGACATTATATGGTAGATGAAGAACTAGCAAGTGACATAGTGGAAGGAATATATATTCATGATACTTGAATATAGAAGATTTATGGTGCTGACTAATCTTTCTATGCAAATGTATGATATACTGATTGTGATAAAAAATAGAGTTCTTGAAGGGCGAGGTCAATTGGACATTGGGTGGAGATAAGATATTTTACTAATTGAGTGTTTGAGTTACTTTGGTAAAGATGTTTGATGGATCAGTTGGCTTATTGAATTCAATTTTCATTGAAAGCATTGAACTAGAATAAAAGGTGATCTTGTGAAGTCTTGATAAAGATGTTGATTGAATCTTAGATGGACAAAAGAACCTAATGTTGATTGATTGAGTGATACCACTAATGATGAAGAATGACCTTGAATAGAATGTTGTTTTTGTTCCTAAGATGATGAACTTGAAATGGACCTTGAAGGGTTAAGTTTGTTAGATGTTTCAAACCCATCCATTGGATGTACTTAGAAGGATTATGCATTGATTATGCCTCTAATGTGTTGACAAATGTGATGAAATATGGTTGGATCAACATGATCCTAGCATATTAGTGATATTTCCATGATGCTTTGCATCGAATTGGTATTGGATCTTGAAGAGCCCGAGTGTGTGGGTAGACTGCTGAAGGAGGAAATCCACACTAAGACCTAGCCCATGAAGGATTTTTATTTGGTTTTTGCTGATGATTTTTTTGTTGTAGGTGCTAGTCCATCTATCTTTAAGAAGGCAGGCATGTAAGGTCTGTCAAGGGCCATAGGAGATGGTCCTTTGGTTGCCAAGAGGCATAGGGTTAGAGGCAAAGATAAAACTCCTAGGTGAGGCACAAGTTGGTGAGGTGATGCAACATGTAGAGGTGGACATTTTGGGTCCAATTAAATCAATATGTAAGACTAGATAAAGCCATGTAATCAATTTGTGAAAAGTTGTCAAATTGTCCTATTAAGATCCTAATTAGTCAATATGGTCAAATCATGTAAAAAAGCCTATGAAAGGGAAAATATGTTTTAAAAGGTCATTTATAATCTACTCTGATATATTATGAAGGTCCATTGAAAGATTTGAGGTCATGTGTGTCAAAGTCCTAAAAGAGCTAAATGCAACATTTTGTCGCATAAACATGTAATAAGTTAGTGAGTGGTTCTTAAAGTTGGTTATGCAACTGTAAACCATAAAATGTCCTTATTAGTACTTGTCGATAGGCTAAGAAAGTACTATTGCATCATTTTATGGATTTCTTCCATTAACTAGTGATTAAAACTAATTCTTTGCACCAATTACAATTTAGTGTATTTCTTATTTTGTTAAAAATAACACATATTCTATAGTCTAAATGTTAATTTTTTAAGTTTATAAATTGTGAAATTATTTTTTGATGATATGATTGGCTAATACATTTGAGGTCTTATAGACCGCTTTTCAACAAATAAAGAGCATGCATAGCTTTTCTAGGAGTTTTTTAAAGGATTTTTAGTAAAAAAATTGTAGGAGTTTTTTTTGGATTTTACTCAATTTTATGAATTCAATTTTATACTCTTCCATATTGCTTTATTTATTGTTGTTTAATTATTAAATATTTTAAAGTTTTATTGTATTTTAATTGACTTTCTTCAATTTTTTAAATAATTTGTTTTTCAATTTTTGAACCAAAAGTATAATATGTAATTTGTGTCATAATATATTAAGATAATATTGGCTATTTTTTTAATATTGTAAAATATTGAATATTTTTTTAATTCATTTTAATATATATTATATAAATTTAAATTTAATATAATAACATTATAATATTACTATTATAAATTTAAATTTAATATAATAATATAATAATATTACTATTATATTTCAATTGTGTACTCTATGAAAAATAGTTATTTGGCCTAAATAATTAACACTAAAATTAATTATAAGTAAACTATTTTACAATTTAAATTAATTAGAATTTATATTTTATAATCATTTATAAAATTAAAAAAGTTATTATTACAACTATAATTATAATAAATTTAAAATTAAAAATCAATTTACATATAAATTAAAATTAAAACTAAACTTAATTATAAAACTAAAGGCAAGTAGTGGCCACTATGTGGCACTTGTTAAGGTTGCTAGTGGTCGAGCATTGAGGGCATGGTGACTGAAAGTTAGAGGGTAAATTGTAAAGGTTGATTAGACAGTCCTCTAATTGTCACTTCTCTGCAGAAACATGTTAGAAAGTAAAGATCCCCAAGATAATTGAGAGGGGGGGGGGGTGTGAATCAGTTATCTGATAATTTAACCATTCAACTACTTTAAACAATATAATTAATGTACTAATCAACCATAGAAAGATAACCATTCACAATTGCACAATAACACAAGATATGTTGACTAGGGAACCTCTTGAAAAGAGTAAACCCCGGTGGGAATGATGCCCACAAAATGATGCACTAATATGAAAGTTCCTTGTTAGAGGATGGACCCTGTTAGGAGTCTTATGAAATACATTCAGTACATATAAATCCTTGTTAGGAGATTTTGAATCCTTGTTAAAAGATTCTAACCCGGTTAAGAGTTTATGGAAGACAAAAGGACCCATTGCCCAAACAACTTTAAGGCAAGATCTCTGAACCCACTGTCCAAAAGATCTTATAATTATTCAACAGAATAATATGAAATATATTACCTCCTTCACACTGTGCCAAAACCACACTCTCTGCTACACAAGATCACAATTCTAGATCTCTGTACTCACAAGTCTTCCTTCATCACTGAATTAGCTCTTTTCTTCACTTCATGCATATATTCGCATCTCAACCTTCACAGTACATATTGCAATAAGGAAAAAATTCTTTCTTATATACAAAACTCAAATAATTACAAATGAGTCGGTCCTCAATTACAAAATAATAAATTCTACACGCTACACACAAAATTTCACATAAAACTGTCAGCTTCCAGATACTGTAAATTTCTCCAAACATATCTTCAAAGTTTGCGCTATGAACCACATCATCATTAATGAGTCTCCAACATCCCTTTAATTGCACAAAATCAGATTCCATCCCAGCTAAGAGATATCCTTCAATTTTCAAAAATCACTTCACAGAAACACTGTCTAAACACTGCTTTCACCAAAATGCTCATAACTCTCATAAATGAATGAATTTCTTTTTGCGTTGTTAACCATAGGTTAATAACACACCAAAGAACATACCATCAACTGTGCAAAAGCCAATCTTAAATACAACATGTGTGCAAAACAAAATTGTACCTGCTTTCCTGCTGATATCCAGAATATCACTATGTTGACATCAATGACAATCCAAGTCACGAATGCAACAACAACTGCTACAAAATGACTGCCAAAATACTTTGCATTCATTCCTAACAAAACATGGTGACAATTAGAAGTTTTTCCTCTACAGAAATATGGTGACATAAGTTTTTTATTTTATTTCTTTGAAGAAGATCTCCATGTAATGGAAAATCCATGTGAAGGAAGGATGATGGCTTCATAGGAAGAAAATGTATGTATTCTACTTTGAGAGATCAATGAATAAATTTATTGTTTAGTTCAAAGGTTTCTTAACTTTACTATTACAATCATGTTCAAATTATTGTTTCCATGCATCTTTATATATGTAAATAGATTGAATGCTTAGTAAAACCTATTTGGAAACATAACATGGTGAATTAAATTTCTTTTGAACCAACTTGGAGGAGCAGCCATGGATCTTGGAGAGAGATCCAATAGATTTTATAAAACTACCATGAAACCCTCAAGAATAGACATTTTTGTAAGGTTTGTTTATATCTGATGGAAAGTTCTATTTCTTGGCTCATTTCAAAGTATACACATGGGGATTTTAAGTGTAACTGGTTTCGTATTAATTAGTTATCTCTGGTGTGAATACTTTGATGCCCTAGATGGGAGTGTATATATATCTTTCTTATTCTGGGACAATAAAAAATGGTCTGTGTGTGAAAAGAATAAATCATAATTGAACTATTGGATCTTTCTGTAATTTTAATATGTTGTTCATAGAAAATTTTTCCACACTCTGACCAGAGAGATTTTCCAGATTAGGTCTCATGTGAAAGTTATTTTATATAGAGTGGAGTGGTATCAAAAATGTCCGAATATTGACAACCAACCTTGTGTTTGAATCCTTGTTCCTTTGTGAAGTTTTGATCATAAATATGCATGTGTATGGTTATGTTAAGATGGTCAGTAATTCTTACATGAATGATGGAACTTGGAACAAAGAATGAATATCATTTTATTGACTAGATTATGTATGGACGAAAAGTTATCACCCTGTCACAAGGACAATAATCTTATTGGTTGTGTACTGACATTATATGGTAGATGAAGAACTAGCAAGTGACATAGTGGAAGGAATACATATTCATGATACTTGAATATAAAAGAGTTATGGTGCTGACTAATCTTTCTGTACAGATGTATGATATACTGATATAGTGCAAACCTAATCCTTCTACGATATCCCTCTCATGTGGACTCAGTCAATGCTACAAATCCAAGCATGTTGGCCTACTCTTTGATGTTTGTAATAGGGGAAACTCCTCCTACATTTACCATGCAATTGGTGTCAACTTTCTGTTACTTTATATTGTTGTTGACCAAGTTTAACCTAAGTTTTACCTGATCTTGACCTTAGTTTGACCAATTTTGACCAATTTTGACCCATGTTTGACCAATGTTTGACCTATTCCTCAAGTTTTGACTTAGTTTTGACCATTTTGGGGTATTTTGGTACTATTTTGACCTAATTTGTAGCCCCCTTAACTAACTATACCTAATTATTGACCAAGTGTGGCTAGGACCACACTTGGCATGCCAAGTGCAGTTAGGACTACACTTGGGCATGTGTTCTACACAATTGGGGTGTGTGAACCCAAAAAAACACTCAAGACCCCTTTTTGACCCCAAACTAACCCCCTAACTACCTAGGAAAGTGTGAAAGGATATGTAATGACTAAGATGCGTCAATGTAGTCACCTCTAGTCATCGATAGCTCTGTACTTATTCCCTATAATATTTCTCCATTGGTAGTCATTCCATCCTCCTAGTTCTAGAGCTCCAATTCTTCCAAAGTGAGTGAAAATGACCTCAAACCTTATTTCCAACCCCTTTTATAGTCTATTTGCTTCCTAGATGAACGTGTCACCCTTACCTTTTGTATTGGTCGTAGTTCTCTTTACACCCCAAGCCTCATAATTATTTTTATATGACCTCTTATTTTTGATTTGTTCGTTGTTGTGGATTCATCTTTCGTTGTTGCGAAATTGACCTATTTCTTGCATTTTTTGGCCAATTTCTCGAGGGGGCACCCATATACCCTATTATTATTGGGGTATGTTTTATGCATTTTTTCATTAGTATTATTTGACACAAGACTTCTAATTGCATTGTATCAAAGAGGGGCAAAATGTAGATGCTAAAAAATGGTTCACACCTGTGTGCCTATGTGTTAACATTTCTACATTGTGATTGAAACATTGTATTTGCACTTTAACTATCCTTCTATGTTGCACATATGGTTTTTATCATATGTCAACATTGTGGCTTTCATCATTAATTGAACATTGAAAATTGTTCAATTAATTATTGACATTTCTTCCATAATCTTGTTGATTTTGACCAATTTAATGATTTTCAAAACCTTTGTCAAAACCTATCAAATCAATTCAAATCCCTATCAATCATTTCAAACTTTGTCCAGGGATTTTAAAATCAAGAAAATTCCATTCCAAGATTATCAAAATTCTTTCAAAATTATTGTAATCCTTCCTAATTCGATTCAAAATCAATTCAAAATGTTCAAATCAATCCAAGGCGTTGTCAAAGTTCATCAATGCCTCATCATAATCAATCCAAGGTGTTGTCAAATTTCATCAATGCCTAATCATTTTCAAATCATTTCAATCATGTCAAAATTATTCCAAAATCTTATCAAGTTAGTTCAAATCAATTTCAAATCAATTCAAAGGCATTGTCAAAGTTATTGATGTTGTTTCATATCAACCTAATGCATTGTCCAAGTCATCAATGCCATTCCTAAACCTTTTCAAAACCATCAAATTCATTCTAATTCTTCATCAAAATTGAATCAATTTCACATCAACATCATCATTTCAGTCAATGATCAACTAATTTGTCCTTTTGGGGTAAATAACTCATGATTTATCCCTAGTTTTGAATAAATAAATTAACTTTATTTATTCCCTCTTTTTCATCCCCACAATTAATTAATTTATATTAATTAATTGACTAATTTTCCATGTTGGAATTTCCTAAATTCCTATTTTACTAATTTCCATTTTGGTGGGAATTAATGAGTTTTTAGATTAAAAAACTCCTTCCCCCTAATTGTTCTTCCATTCTCTATAATCATGCTTCATGATTTCTTCCACTTTCCCTATCCATTTCTCCACTAATTTGGCTTCCAATTTCCTATTAATTTGCCTCCATCTTTCCCTTCCACATTTCCCTCAAATTATGCATTGATTTATGCATTCCTTTTGTGCATCCAATTTTTCATAATTATGACAATCTTCCAATTTGCACATCCAATTGCCAATTCTGTAATTTGGCTCTCAATTCTTATAAATTGAGCTCATTTTCCCTCAATTTTTAACCATCATCTTTGAAATCTTCTCGCCATCACTATAGTCAATTTTGATTTCATTATTGAGTGCATGCTATCAATATGAGAGAAATATATAAATATTTGGAGAAGCAAGAAAGGGCACAATTGTCAAATTAAGAGAGTTTTCTTTTAATTTGCACATCTTTTATCTCAATTTCTTTTGTGTTAGGATTAGGATTGATTATGTACACTTTTAGAGTTTGATGGTTCCTCTTGTGTGCATGTTTTCCTCATTTTCCTATCCTACATTTATATATGTCATTTATTATATGCCATTAGGTTAGATACATTTCTTATATGTCATTACTTGAAATGAAGACCTATTTGATACATTGGTTATATGTGATTAGTTGATATATTGCTTATTTGCAGTTAGTTGATACATCAATTATATGCATAATTAGTTGAGATACATTTCTTATATGTCATTACTTAAAATGAAGACCTATTTGATGCATTGGTTATATGCCATTAGTTTAGATTAACATACATGCAACACATTTAGCTTAAACATTGTAACACATGAAATTTAATTGTTGTAATAGATTTATCTTAATCATTGTAACAAATTTATCTTAATCATTGTAACACATGAAATTTAATATCATTGTAACACAAGAGATAGACTTGAAATAAACATGCATAACACATGAAATGTCTATAATGTCTAAAATAAGTCCATATAAATGTCTAGAAACATGTTTGAAGTGTCTAGAACAAGTATAGAAATGTGTGAAATAGAATTTACTCAACATCTAGAGATATAATGTCTAAATACATGTTTAGATAAATGTATAAATAACAAGCGAGCATCTAACAATATCGAGCTAGTTCGCGCCCTGACCTGATCCCTAATTGGATCCACCACTTTCTTAAGAGGCCTACATTGTACACATTCCATGTTAGAATTTATTAGAGTATAATTATTTAATTTTCAAATATTTAAAAGAAAAATTAAAACACACATGTTTAAATATATATAAATTTACCAGTGTATCTTGATGAATAGGATCACCAGGTGCGTGCGAATCTCCATAGGTTGTAGCCATCATAAAATCCTATAATATATATATATATATATATATATATATATATATATATATATATATATATATATATATATATATATATATATATATATATATATATATATATATATATATATATATATATATTCAAAAAATATAATAAGCTATAGATATACAATTTTAAATCAAAATTAAATTTTGGTTTCTTGATTTCTCTCCTTGAATGCATGCCCGATGCCTAATAACTCAAAAGAGTGTAATGAAAAGTCTGCATCTGGATCAATACTAGTGTCCATAAGTAGAGATGAAAAACTTCATTTCTGAACTCCTACCATTAGAGGTGTCTGTTGTGAAGGAGGTGTAGGATCAATTACAGTCTATCACAGAGCTATAGGACTCATCAAAATTTCCTCCTACCTCAATGTACCATGCTCTATATCTCAAAATCCATGGTTGCTACTAGTGGAGGGTCTCCAAATGACTTGTCTAATGAGGTAATGTATTTCCTACGGAGTGACCCCATGCAATATAGAAAAATCCTAATAAGAATCCTAAAGATTGCTCACTAAATAGGAGCTTATGGTGCACAGATGATCCTCAGGTTGTCGTACAATCTCATCAGGTGTCAGTAGATCATGACTGTGTGTGTGTGAAAATTGTACCTAATCTGTAAACACAACACTCAGTAAAATATTAGAGGTTAGTGATAATCAAAATCATGCAAAATTGAAAGCTATCTAACCAAGCGATTTACTGCCTTCTAATAGGTGCGAGATTAATGTTCTCAGATTGTAATCGAGATCAGTGACCTAGACGACACCTAAATGAAGGATTTGAATGCAATTCTAGATATGGAATAAATGCAATTAATCTATATTTTTGATATTTTCTATGCAATAAGAATGATAAAAACTGATATGATATGAATGCTATTGAAAATTGATATGCTATGAATCTAACAATGATATGTAATATGAATGCAAAAATAAGATTGATCTCACAAAGATGTCGATTCGCAAGAGCTTTGATTCTTCAATTCCAATTCTCCAGCGTGATTGTGCAAAATATGAGATGATTTGTGAAGAGCTGAGCCTTTAATTTATAGAAATCCAGGGCTTTGGAGGTGCATGGGAAAAAAGCCATAAATCACTCAAATAACTCAACTTGATTTTTGAGTTATTTTTAAATAAAAGATAATTAACTCACAAAAACATGCAAAAGCTAAGTTTTAACTCAAAATAGAGTTTAGCTTTAATTGATAATTGATAGTTGTTTGCTTTTATGATTGTGCATGTTTTATTTATGAATTAATTTAATAATAAAGTGATTTATTTCCAACTTAACTGCTTTTAAAAATAAAACAATTGATTTATGGGTTAATCAATTATTTAATCAAAATTTTATTAAAAACTATATTATTAAATAATGACAACTTGCTTTAATTAATTAAATAAGAATTTAATCAATTATTCATATGATATTAGATTTATTGTCAAAATTAAATAATACAATTAATAATAGATATAATTAAATTTAATTACACAATTAAGTGGCAAATATTAAATCTAATTAATTAAATATGAAAATATTCAATTAATCAAACTTTAGGATAAATGTGATTTATTGCCAAATAATTATAAAATTAAAGATAATTAAGATAATTAGGAATATTACTAGGAATATTCTCCGATGCAAAATTTAAGATAATCAATTAGATTTGATGATGTTTAGATGTGCCTTAGATTAGGACTTTGATGTCGATTTCATATGATTTGATGATATAGGAGGTTAATGAACTTATAGCCCATTTTTGGGGTATTACATTTTGCCCCTCTTTGAATTACTGTGTGAAGCGCAGTGGTTCAAAGATAGTCTGTGTTTGATAAAGATATGAAACTGATTCAAAAGATAAACCGATCTCAAGATAGAAACCGATTGAAAGATATTGAGATAGGAGTTGATTGATATTGAATTGATATGGAGATAATAGGTCTTGAATGACCAAAGATAATGTTCACTGTAGCAGCAAATGAACCTATGATTGCGAAAAAGTGTCAAAATGCCTGATTCTGAACCTTAGGATTGATAAGAAGTGAGTGACCCATTCTAGACTCGATTGTCTTAGCAGAACTAGAAAGTATCACATCCAAACCCTTCAGTTGTCGAAGAACCAAGGAAAGAACACTATGATCTGATGGTTGCAAAAACTGATACAGTTTACAAGATTAGGAGAATACCAAATTGATATGGATCTTGATGAATCTGATATGCCCCAAGTGATGATAGATTTGCCCCGAGCGATGAGGACTTTTGATGAATCAGTAACTAGACGTGATTGTTTGTCTTGATCACTGATGAAAGATATTGATAGACTTGATCGATAGAATTTGATTTACAGACTTTGAATGATGTGCAATACCATGCCCCCTTCGGGATTAAAATTGAAATTTGACAAGAAAAGTCAGCGTTGATAGTTTAGAAGCATGTTAATTGATCTGAGAAGTGGTTATTTACATCCGAGAACGCATTCTGCATTGTTGGAAGGTCCCAAAAGACCAAGTTTGACTAGGTTTGACCATGAGTTGACCATGGTTGACCAAGTTGAAATTTTGATAGTTTGATGTAAGATAATCAATTAAGTTGAATACTAGATTTCTGTGATGATTGAAGGTCGAATATGCAAGTAGTTAATAATATGAATGATCTCAGATTTGAATTTTGATCCCGAAAAAGGATTCTACTTGCTATTTCATTGGAGGAACCTTCGTGTGAGATTCAGCTCTTGTTAGACTTGAAGATGTGATTTGAAGAATCATTTAAGCATTGAAGTTCGTTTAATCATTGTGAGATCATGTAAACATGCAAAATGCAATGAGACATGCAAAATGAAATGCAACCTAAGACCTAGGACCTAGTCACTGATCATATGTCGATTTGTTATCATCATTGAACTTTTAGGTAACCGGATAAATCAATACAATGCCCACTAGCCATGAAACCATAGACATATGAATATCGATTTGTATGCGCAAGAATCAATACAACACCCACTGGTTATACAACCATGGACATATGAATATTGATTTTGTTTTCGAAATGTCGGATTAGATATAAGCACCCAAGGCACAAGCGCCAGGATGACCTGAATATCATGTCCATTTTGATATAGCAATTTGTACAAGCATCAAAACATAAATGTTGTGATGACCTGAGTACGCCTTGCGTTACAAACACATCAAACAATCAAGAGATCATTCTAAATCCAATGTGAATTACCCGTAGTGACCCTTTATCGTTCACATCCTTAGGCAAGATTGCATTCCACAGTAGGAGAAAGAACTTACTCAAAAAGACAATAGTTAGATCAAACTTCCTTGAATTTTTTTGGGTATCAATGGTCGAGGTACGCATGGCCATCCAATTCGAGATAGAGGCTCTTACAGTTGGACACCATTTCAATCCAGAAGTTCCAAAGATGTTAGATTTTCACATACAAGTAGAAGACAAAGAAAAGATTATGCCCCCAGTCATCACTCTCTAAATCCTATAAAGGACATCATCGAAGAGCTCAAAGGGACACAATATGCAAAAATCTCAATGCGAATCAGTAAGCATACAAGGAGATAAAAGCATGAAAAGCACAAATTGTTTTCAGTTGAGTTTTGATGTTTGATTGCGTTGTTGTAGATGCAAAATCCTTTCTAGAGACAAGACAGACTGACTGACTCACATGAAGTTTCAAAGGACTCTGACTAGATATGATTCATCTAAGATACATGGGAGACCATAGGATATAACATTGATTGCCCCCAAATTTGAACATTGATAGGATACAGACGCTTGAGCTGATTGGTGTACAGACCGACTTATTGAAACCAGGATATGCAGAAACAAACCGGGAGATATGTACAAACTAAAGCAAGACTGAAAGCTGGGAAAGACCAAGATTGTGCTGATAGATGGAGCATTTGGAACAAGTGGCACCTGTTTGCCAGGTTTTCACCATCTTGGTAGAGATTCTATTTTTGCTACCGAGGTGCCTGTTTCCAAGTTTTCACCAAGGCACTTTTTTTTTCTTTTTTTTTTTTTGTACTTTTGATATTTTTTGATTTTTTTGTGAATCATCAAGGCGCCTATTGCTAGGTTTTCACCAAGATGTTCATTTTTTCAGGACTTTTTATGATTTTTAAGATTTTTTTCAGGACATTTACCAAGCACTGAATGCCTTAGGCATAGAATTTCTTTAGATGGAGAATGTTGATTGGTTCTCGGAGCTGTTCTCCTTCAGTGGTTGAGAGTTGATAGGCACCAGAGCCAAAAGTAGCAGTGATTACAAAGGGACCCAACCAATTGGGTTCGAACTTCCCCTTGCGTTCTCGATGTGATTGATTTTTAGGATTTTCTCTCAACACTAGATCGCCAACCTGAAATTCTCTATGTCTGACTTTCTTGTTGTAGCCTCTAGACATTCTTTTCTGATACACTCTGAGATGATCATACGCTGCTTGTCTGCGCTCATCTAGTAGTTCAAGTTCTTGTAACCTCGACACTCTATAGTCTTCATCAGTGACAAGTCCATGCATTTTGATTCTGAGTGATGGGATTTCAACCTCAATAGGCAGTACCGCTTCAGACCCATAAACTAAAGCAAAAGGTGTAGCCCCAATAGGTGTTTTGATACTTGTTTTGTAGGCCCATTCTGATACTGGTTCTGATACTGATTTTGATACTAATTCTGATAATTGATTCTGATACTGATTCTGATACTAATTCTGATAATTATTCTGATACTGGTTCTGATACTTGGTATACTTGATAGCATCTTTTTCCATTTGCAAACTCCCAAGCAAGATCATATCGTGCAGTCCCAATGTCTAGCAAGGTGGAGAATAAGAGGGATTAGCAAGCTGGTGGAAGAGATGGAAGATAAGAGAATGAAGGAAAATGAAGGGAAGAAATCTTCAAGGGGAAACTCCTCAAGAATACCCAAGCTAGGGAAAAATTGTCATGTAAAGCACATTTGGTCAAGCAATGAAAGGCCATCATAGGATAAGTCACAATAGCGTGATGCAAGAGCAGGAAAGAATGCAATCCAAAGGAGTAGACATGTCAAGAGGCTTCATAGCACTGTGTTTTACTCTTTTTTTTTTTTTTTTTAGATCAAGACCAAAGGGGAAAAGGATAGTGATAGTCGAAAATGAATGGAGGAAGATGGATATGAAGGCTAAACATGGAAGGAATGAAAGCAAGATCATCGTAAGATAGCTCACAAAATAGCTAAATATTCATGTATAGATCAACATTGTCAAGATCAAAGAGAGAAGATGGAATGGATGAAATATGTAGAAGAACTACGCATGATGCCTGATTGCCAGGTTTTCATCATGGTACTTATCCAAGGCGCCACAAGGAAGTGGTTTTCACCATAGGATGAATTTATTTCTCTTTACTTTTGCTACCAAGGTGCCTGTTTCCAGGTTTCCACCAAGGCACATTTTCAATTTAATTTAATTTTATTTCTTTTTTTTTTTGGAAGAAGGCAAGCTTTTTATTTAATGCTCCTTGAAAGGATAAACCATGATATGCCAAGGATTCAAAATGATATGCTCAAAGATGCTGATAGGGAAAGGAACATGGAAGAGAAAAATGGAAGTTAGGGTTTTATGTAAAGCGAGTGAGGTTGGAAGATAGGAGGAATAAGCAAATGAGGAAAAAGGATAGAAGGTAGAAGGTTAATGAATGGAAGGATTGTGAAAGGGTAGATGGAAAGGAAGGCAAGATCAACGTAAACACACACCTTGAAGGGTGGCAAGAGGGTGGAGGAATCGTGAATGAAGGAATATGTGAAGGAATATGGTGAATGGATAGTAGAGGTTGTGGTTTAGGCACATGAAATGGAAGAATATTTTTGGAGGGAGATGAAGTGGAAGCCTTTGGAAGCTTGAATGTCAATTTCACTTTTTTCTCAACACTAGACTCTTTCAAGAGAGACTTTGGAATCCATATAGCCATAGGCTTTTTATTTCCTTTTGATGATCTAGAGAGAATATCTTCAATGATGGATTTTGGAACCCATACTTGTCTTGTAGTTTTTTTCTTAGATATCTCTTTTGACTTTATGTTTCCATGTCTATTAGAGGAGACATGGTGATCTTCTCTTTGATGGATTCTTGTATTGCTTCTTTTTCTTGTATTGAACATTCAAGTTACTTCCAAAAGACTTGGGACTTGTGGAAGAAGGAGGATATGACTGGTTTAGATGGGTGGGTGGATGAAAAGGATTCAAGGGTATGCATCTATGTTGATCTTGAGGAAAGATGGGAGATGGAGGGACGTAGGGACCCAAGATGGATGGTGAATTAGGAGAGTTAGGAGGGGAAAGTGAAGGGACATAAGGACCCAAGATGGAAGGAAGGTGTGAAGATCTTTGTAGTGGTGGAAGAGGTCCAAGGATGGAAGTGGAAGATGCAAAAGGATAATCAATAAGTTCATCAGCATCTATATGACAACCAAGGATATCAGCATCTTTAGAGTGAGCATTAGGATCTTCAATAGAATCATGGACATCTTGAATATGAGCACCTTCTTTGATAGAATTGTTCAAAGCTTGCAAAGACTTAGGAAGAGTAGAAAGTGAAAGTGAACATGGAGTGGTAGAACAAGAAGATGAAAGACTTTGATCTTGACAAGGATCTTTGGATAGCACAAGTGCATAATTTTTCTTTTGATTTTCAATAGGCTTGACATTGGAAGGAACACCATTTTTACCAACCTCAATGGAAGTATCATCTTTGGAAAGCGCAAGTGTAGTAAGGTTATTTTGATTGTCAATAAGCTCAACAGTGTAAGTAGTAGCTTGATCTTGCTTAGGCGAAGACTTAAGACATGGTGGAATGCATGAAAAAGGGGGTACAGGATCAAAAGAACCTTGAGGTGGATAAGAGACATCATGAAAAGGATTGGATGACATGGAGGGTTCTTGATCTTGATCTTTCTTTATGTTCTTTTCTTCATCATTTTTAGAGTCCTCTTGACATGGAGCCACTTCTAAGGACAAGGAAGCATGTTGGGATTGTATGGAAGGCTTTGGGAGAGATGGTGGAGGACTAGCTGAAGTAGGCATTATAGCATATGAAGGCTTAGGCTCTTTAGATTTATCATTATTGAAAGTCTTTGCAGCCAAGTGAAGGTTAGCTTGAGTTTCTTTAAGAGGTAGCCCTGGGGGATAACTATAGGGAACCACATGAAAAGTATCAAGGCTTGTGTCAGATGAAGGTTTTGTGAAAGATTTGAAAGACTCAGAAGCTTTAGGAAATGTACGAGTATTGGATGAAGTAGGGGATGGAAGGGAACCATCACAAGACAAAGGTCCAACATTAACATGATCTTGCTTGAGAGTGTAATCTTTATTTTCAGTCTGAGAGTTCTTAGAGGAGAGATCCTTATAATATTGACGTTTCAAGCTAGCATGATGTATTTTATAGTCCTCAGCAGTAGTAGATGGATCATCATCAAGGTATTGTCCACAAAAGCCATCAAAATCTCTTTCAAAATCAGAATCATATGGATCACCATCACGATCTATCCAATGTGACAGCCCATTTGTAGTAAGCAGGAATGAACGATGAGGAGGACTCTTAGAGGTGTCATAGGTATCATTACATTGTCTATCATCATAGTCATCATAGTCTTCAAAGCTAGATGTGTCACTCTCCATGGAAGAGGTATCATATTGCTCAATTTTTTTCTGGGGGCATGGTGACATGTACAAGTCTTTATCAAATGGAAAAGAGTATAGAGGTTCCTTTTCTTTCCCAAGTTTGTCAAGCTGGACTTGCATAGCATGTATCTGTTTCATTATAGTGGCGATCAGAGCTTCTTCCTCTTGTTTACTGATTCTTTGAGACATGTGTACTGATTCTCAATAGCTATCGCTCTATTCCTGACACAATGATATTTTTGACAGATTCTGGAACTAGGCTGGAAACATTGGATATCTTGCAATTTGACAATTTTTGACAACTCTCTCAAATTTTTCCAAACGACACTCTGCAGACTCGTACGACACTGGGTAGTCTATGAAATGACATTTGCTAAACTCATACAACAGTTGGGTAATACTGAAATGACACTTGACAAAACTCGTATGACTTTTGACTTCCTGAAATGACTTTTGACTCCAGAAAGATTTTACGTCAATTTTTTGCAAAATGTAAGGTCTTCAGTTTTGGATTGTTTGCAAATTGTATTGTCCAGATTTTGAAAGTTATACCAGATTTGATCATTTTTAAGAGCCAAGTAGATAAATAAGCATGCAGAATAGCAAGCAAGTGATTCCAAGCACGTCTGAAAACAATGAACAAGGGCAAAAGCAACCTTGCACATGAACAATCAAGTGACCAAATTGTGCTAATCCCTGAGAGTACTAATTGTGTATGTTCTAAAAAGTTTTGCAATAACACACATATACCTGAGAATGAAAAATTGGCCTCTCTAGGGTTTTTAGTAATGGTTTGACTCTGCAACTTTTATGATTCAAAAGGGTGAACTCCAATCCCGGCGCACCAGGGTTTTGACACAGTCCGAGAACTTAATCTTCAAGAGCTGCTAGGGAGATCTGACAACCCAACAATGAACCATACCCATGGAGATTTCTTCCACAAGGACATTTATATAGCGGTTGTCACTACCATGGTGAAAATGGCTATTACCGTTTGAGGTTCCGTCAATGCAGTTTGCCCTGTGAAGGGATTGTCCGCTACGGTTAACCCTCTCTAAAGATGACTCACAATAGTATACCACAAGGGGACTTGGCTCTAGATTCAAAGTTTTGACACCTCTTCACTTTTAACCCAAACAAAGCAAGCAGATTAATCCGACACGCTAAGACAAAGTTTTGTTCCACCAAGGTCTGTGATATCAACTCCACGTGATCTATCAACCTCTCTAGGGAGAGAATGTATCAATCAATAAGAGAAGATGCACTAACCAATTTTGATTCACCAAAGCTCGTGATATCAACCCCACGTGATCTATCAACCTCTCCGGAGAGAGAATGTGTCGATCAATAAGAGAAGACTCACTAACTAAGTTGAATGTGAAACGCACTAAGTATCCTCCCTACCTACAAGGATTCTATCATCAAGAAGGATTTCGCTAGGAATCCAATCTCTCAAGAATCACAAATAGTGTTCATAGGGCCTAATTACTATGTGAGCACAGATGTATGTTCCGAAAGCAAATCTACCAAAAGCATCCAAAAAGTAGAAAGAGGAACACTTAACGTTTAAAGTGAATATGAGATGAGTCCACAAGGTGGAACACTTAACACCTCACACAAGCTAAAAATGAGTCCACAACTTAGAAAACAAGGGAGTTCCTAAAAGCACAAAAGGGTTGCCAAGTGGAACATTTAACGCTTCTGTCCTGTTGACCCCTCCCCTTTATGGCGCTGAGATTGCAACCACGGGGCGGAAATGAGGGGCCGGTGGATTAGCGAGTCCAATAACCCAAGATAGCAATCAAGATCAATCACAAGTATTCTAAGACTACTTAATGAATCCTTAAGGGTTCACAACCTAGTATCAATTATGCAAGTGTGTAGAAATAGATCAAAAGCATGAAAAGATGCACACAAGCTTGACACATAAGAGATTTATTTTAAGTCCCAAATCAAAATATTATTAGATGAAGGAGAATACTTGGGATCCTTGCAACGTGCTTAGTAGATTTTACTTGATTTTTAGCAATTTTTGTTGAGCTTTTCCCTGCAAGCAAGTGACGAACTCTCCAACAAGCAAACAAGCAAACAAGATATGCAAAATATATTCAACTTATGAAAACCATAGGGTTAGCTCTAAAAATCAATTATTATCAGTAATAATAACCAGCAATCAACCCAAATGACAACTCATATCATTCATTGAACCATGTAAAAAAAATAAGTGCATACCCATCACAAAACATTATTTTTTTTTTTGCATTTGACCTAGTCAACAAGATCTAATTTTTTTGATATGATTTTGGCCACAAAAATAGAAATTCAGAATAGAGACCCCTACTAAAAAACAGAGAGCTTTCCAAAAATGCAAAAATTTTAGAAAAACCTCTTCATTTGTGCCCTAGAGACCCATTTTATCAAAATAGACTAGTTTTTGTAAATTGACTATTTGAGCTATGATATCATGTCCAAATTTAAAACACAAAGAATGGACCCCCTGTAGAATTTAAAGAGCTTTCCGAAAATATAAATTTTTTTGAAAAATATGCTGATTTGCGTCAGATATTAATTTTTTCCAAAATTTTAAGAAAAAAATTATTAAAAATTCAAAACATCTCAAAAAATTCTAAATTTTTTACTGTAGCTTCCATGACATGTCACCAACCTGCACAAAAAAATTTTAGACCAAAATTATAAGCTGTTTGGGAGATAAAATTAAATCTTTGAAACTTTGGGGTTTTAGCTCCCAAAAAAATCAAAACCAGCATGCAAAGGTGGGTTGCCCCACGGTGGGTGCCAGAAATGTGTGTGTGAAAATTGTACCTGATCTGTAAACACAACACTCAGTAAAACATTAGAGGTTAGTGATAATCAAAATCATGCAAAATTGAAAGCTATCTAACCAAGCAATTTACTGCCTTCTAATAGGTGCGAGATTAATGTTCTCAGATTGTAATCGAGATCAGTGACCTAGAAGACACCTAAATGAAGGATTTGAATGCAATTCTAGATATGGAATAAATGCAATTAGTCTATATTTTTGATATTTTCTATGCAATAAGAATGATAAAAACTGATATGATATGAATGCTATTGAAAACTGATATGCTATGAATCTAACAATGATATGTAATATGAATGCAAAAATAAGATTGATCTCACAAAGATGTCGATTCGCAAGAGCTTTGATTCTTCAATTCCAATTCTCCAGCGTGATTGTGCAAAATATGAGATGATTTGTGAAGAGCTGAGCCTTTAATTTATAGAAATCCAGGGCTTTGGAGGTGCATGGGAAAAAAACCATAAATCACTCAAATAACTCAACTTGATTTTTGAGTTATTTTTAAATAAAAGATAATTAACTCACAAAAACATGCAAAAGCTAAGTTTTAACTCAAAATAGAGTTTAACTTTAATTGATAATTGATAGTTGTTTGCTTTTATGATTGTGCATGTTTTATTTATGAATTAATTTAATAATAAAGTGATTTATTTCCAACTTAACTGCTTTTAAAAATAGAACAATTGATTTATGGGTTAATCAATTATTTAATCAAAATTTTATTAAAAACTATATTATTAAATAATGACAACTTGCTTTAATTAATTAAATAAGAATTTAATCAATTATTCATATGATATTAGATTTATTGTCAAAATTAAATAATACAATTAATAATAGATATAATTAAATTTAATTACACAATTAAGTGGCAAATATTAAATCTAATTAATTAAATATGAAAATATTCAATTAATCAAACTTTAGGATAAATGTGATTTATTGCCAAATAATTATAAAATTAAAGATAATTAAGATAATTAGGAATATTACTAGGAATATTCTCCGATGCAAAATTTAAGATAATCAATTAGATTTGATGATGTTTAGATGTGCCTTAGATTAGGACTTTGATGTCGATTTCATATGATTTGATGATATAGGAGGTTAATGAACTTATAGCCCATTTTTGGGGTATTACAGACTGATGTATGGATAATAAAATGGATCTGAGGGATTAGATGAAATCTCATCAACATGAGTTGCTAGAGTACATGCCAAGTCACACCTCCTCATCTACAAAATCTCCTTCCCTAGTGGTAGCTTCCAAACCTTTTGGAAGAACCAGAAGGTTTTGACCCACCAATACCCTCTTACTAGGGGGTTGTGGTACATCTGGCCATCTAAAATTATATGAAAATATTCCTCTCCCTTGACCAACATATCATGGAAAGTCTATATAATCAACATCATAACCCAAATGGAATTATGCAAATAATTGTTTGTAGAAATATTGTGGAAACTCATCCTTGTACGACCACATATGATGCGTCACCAACCATTTGGGGTATGTGAATGGTGTGATAAGGTCATACTCGCACCTACTCAGCTGATATCCTCTAACCATTATCTTCTCCAAGTACCAAGGGAACATGGATTTGACATTGGCTATTGAAACATCCATGTCAACCTGTCTCCACCTAATAGACCCAATGATGGTGTGGGATAAAGATTCCATAAATGTATCAATATGGGGGTCATCATATGGAATGGATTATTGAGCCTATTCAATCATACACATAAACTCATGTTTAATATAAGATAACTTTTCCCTATTAGGAAGGACAAAAATATTTTGCATTGTCTTCTCTAGCTAGGCTAGAGCGACATGCAATCTATGGATAGTCTGTTGATGATCCATCTCCCTTTCATTAGGATTATTGTGAGAAGACCCATGTGAGGCCTACTCACTATCAAGTTGAATGCTCTACTGAGATCCACTAGATACCATGCATGATGATAAATATATGAAAATATATAAATCTGCATGTGTGCATACATTAAATAGATTTAAAAAACAAGTTCATATTTGTGCATATGTAAACAAGATGAATCATTGTACTTGAACATTTCTTACATAAACATGATCTAATATTAAATATTTTAAAAATGTACAATTGCATAAACATTATTTACATTAAAAACATTATGTAAACATTAAACATTACATATAGGTCCATTAAAAATTAAATATTAAAAATATTATCTAGATTTATCAACATTAAAAACTTGTTACATAAACATTATCTATATAAACATTTTAAAAATATTGAATAAACATTATTTTTACATTAAAAACATTACATAAATATTTAAAAACATTACATAGATATTAAATTTTTTTTACATATAATTATAAAAAAAAACATTTTTTAGTAATAAAACATTTAAAAAATATTTTGTATACATATAATTACTAAAAAACAAACAAACAAATAAATAAAAATATATAAAAAAAATAGTGGGCCCCTACCTAGGACTCGGTTGAGCACCCCTAAATAGCCCCTATCACTCCACAAGCCTCTCACTGTGCAAATGATGGGCTTAAATAGAGTGGGCGGGTTATATATTTGTGTAGTTTTGGCTGAGTAGTACTCATTCAAAGCTTACTCGGTTGAGTATACCCTACCACATAGGCACCACATGGTGCCTACGTGGCTTCGACCAAGTACTACTTGGCCAAGTTCTATGCAATCGAGTACTACTGAACCAAAATATCTCATTTAGCCTAAAATGTGACACACGATTGTGATTTTACCCCACACTCTCATTTTCTCACAACTTCTTCCATTTTCTAGTCCATCTCATCTCCATTGTTTCTTAGGAAAAAACTTTGTTGACTTGGGAGGATCATACTCTTCCTCACTCAAATGGAAGCTCTTCATTTATATTATGGAAGGGAAGTATCTTCTTCTTGGGTTGCATCATTTATATTAAGTTAGCATATCTTTCATAGTACTATTATTGTTTCTTCTCTTTCATATCATTTCATATACTTCTCAATCAACTCCAACATGGTATCAGAGCTTTAGATCTATTTTCCCATGTCCTCTTCTTGAGAGATTTGGTTGTGTTCATTAGATCTGTGTGTTTTAAAGGATTTTCTATCAGATCTAAGGGGGACCTCTTTTTATGGTCACTTTGGGATCAAATGGACCTCACCGTTTCATTTAGAGCACCTAAGAACCCCTATTTACATATAAAATTTGTCCACTTTGGACAAAGTTGCATTCTGTGGAAAATTTTGTTTTGCACTAGGGTTGTTTGACCCTCGCACGCATCCTAATGTCATGTTTTTTGGAGCACTTTGGGATCAAATGAACCTCACCATTGAACTCGCAGGGTCCAAGAACCCCTATTTTTGTTACAAGTAGTGGTTTTCATTGCACCAAAAGATCAACCTTTTAATGCTTGATACAACCACTAGACTTATAGAAGACACATGAGGTGGTTAAGCCATGTCATGAATCCTGAGGGGAGCGCTGACCATTTTTCCAACAATCTCCCCCTCAGCGTTACCCGAGGGGATTCGAACCTATGACCAAGCTCTGATACCACTTGTTACAAGTAGTGGTTGTTGTTGCACCAAAAGATCAACCTTTTAATGCTCGATATAACCACTAGACTTATAGAAGACATAGGAGGCTGTTAAGCCATGTCACAAATCCCGAGGAGAGCACTGACCATTTTTCCAATAGTTTTGATATAAAATTCATCTGATTTAGATAACATTGCTAGGAGAGGCAACAAAATTTATGTACCAAGGTCATACAACCCTAGCACGCAACTTGAGGCAAGCACGTGCGACAAAAAAAATATTAATTTTTTTTTGTTTTGGGTTGTGTTGGAGCTCTAAATTTTGGGCAAAATTTGGAGTCCTATATAGTGATAAAACCCTAAAAAATGGCCTCTTAAACTCCATGAAAAATAATTAATGATGGAGTACATGAAATAGTCCATGAAAAAATTATATTAATTTTTAATTAAAAAGTTGATATATTAAGGAAGGAAGCTCTGTGACAGGAACAATCAAAATTCTGTGATCAAAGCCTTCAGAAAATGCTGAAATTTTGACCTGTTGCAAAGATGATGCCAACAAAGGATGAAGATGGTCGAATTTTAAAAATCTAAAAATGACCCAGTTTGGGAAATCAATTTTCCTATCTCCATTAAAAATATTAGCTTTCCATGAGGTGTTTTAGTTTTTTGACCAGACCCAAATCTGAAAGTTAGGTAGTTATTTTTTAGTTAGTTTATTATTTTTTAAAAATGATTTGTAATAAGGGTCGTGTCTTTTCACCCTAAAGAGTGTGAAAGACACTCAAACACATATGTATATACATAATGTAAAATGTAGAGATAATATAATACAAGATATATTTTGATAGAATAGAATTTCATAAACAACTACAACTATGAACTCCTATGTAAAGTTTTTCAAATTTATGCTTAGGACAAGCAAGAAAAAAATATTTTCCTCAAGACATTCCTCAAATGAAGTGGTGACTCTATTCAATAAAGTATTTCAATCAGTGACTCTACTGAGGAAGATGACCAAGAAGGAGCTAAGTAATGTTTTCCTCTTTGAAAGAGGTGGCGACTCTATTGACAAGAACCTAATGTATAAAGAAACAAGTTATTACCGATTTAGATATTCAGAATGTATCAGAATGAACAACCATTTCAAAGAAAACTATTTATTCAGATGGTATCAGGCCATTAGATCTTAGGGGATTCCATTGTATTCATTTTTAGTTTCTCCCTAAGTTTTCGCATCTTGTACCAAAGTTCCATGGAGAATGGGATGAATCAACAGTTGAACATTTGGATGCATTTTATGCATTTATAGAGAACTATATGAGATTTGTGCAGAAGATCAGGCAATGAAACTATTTGTCAGGACATTAGAAGATAATGCAAGAGAGGCATATGAATCATTACCTACACAAAGTATTTCATCTTGGAAAGAATTTGAACAATGGTTTCTATATGAATTCCATGATGCAAGAGATGAAGATAACATGTGTTATGAACAGTGTGAAGACCAAAGCTGCAGCATGGAGGAGGATCTTAGCATGTCTCCACTTGATGACTTTTTCAATTTGGAAAGGTATGAAGGTGAATCTACAATACGGTTGTTCATGAGGATGTGTTATGTTTATCAGGAGATACCTTTAAAGGTCAAACCTTCATCTCATGAAATATGTAATAAAATACATGAATTAGGGATTGCTCATGATTCTCGGGCATGTAGTTTTCTAAAGTATATATATGATAAAATAAAGGTAGAAGATAATGAATACAACATGAAACATACAAAAGATAAGGCCCTGGATTCTAATGAAGAAGAAAGTCTGAATCAGATGGAAGAAGATTTCATCCAAGATGAGATGTGTGTGGAAGTGGATATAAGATGTTATGAACAAGAAGAAAGCTATATGGAGGAAGAATCTTATATATCCCCTCTAGATGAATTTCTCAATTTGGAAAGACAAGAGGGTGAGTCCATAACCTGTTTGTTCATAAGGATGATGGGTTTATATCTAAAGATACCTTTAGATATTGCACCTTCAAGTAGGGAATTTCTAAGAAGGCTTGATGATTTTGGGGTCTCTTTAGATGACCCTGATTTGAAGATCCTTTTTCAAAAAGTAAAAGAATATAATGAATGCAATGTGAAATATACAAATGATATTTCAGATCCAAATCTAGAAGAAATTTTGGACCAATTTGGAGAAGAAATTTCCCATGATGATACTTGTATGATATCAAACATCGATGAATATAAAAATGAGGAAGAGGATTCTCTTAGTGAGAAATATTTTTAAACCTTGTTAGACATAAAATATCATAAACATATTGAGAGGAACAACCTGAATTTTTTCTCAATCCATCATGGTAAACAAGTTGACAAATCAAAACATATTTAGGGGGTACTAGATGAAGGAGATGATAATTCCCAGAGATCAAATTGTGGAGATGAAATAGAACTGCATGAACATGAGGAGAATGTGTTGAGGAATAGTGCTGAAAGTTTTCCAAATATCCTATCTAATCATATTCTTGATAAAACTATAGTGATGTCTCCTAAATATGAGTTATCTTCAAAACCGTTTTATGATGAGAAACACCATATGGAGTATAAAGATAGAAAATTATGAGCAATTTGTCCAAGTAATGAAATTTTGTTTTGATACAACTGGTCTAATGCATAGAGATCCTTCATTCAACAAAAATTATGATGCACTTAATGAATCCTCAAAGATGAAACAAAGGTCAAATACCAAGGACCACATCGATGAAACAATGAGAATTTTCCATAAGGAAGATGCACCCAATGCACTAAGGAGGGAGTTGTTACATGATCAAAATCAAGTGTTTGATAGAGGAAAATGTTAATTCTATGTTTTGGTGGCTTGGGGCCATCGAAGGAGATTTGATTTGATTATTGAAATATGCAGTAACTCTATAGCCTAATGGACTTTGTACTTGGTCTACTTCTACCAGAGATAGTTGGATTCTCACTATGCTCACATGAAGCATACATCCCCAGAAAGAGGTTGTTGGAGCTCTAAATTTTGGGCAAAATTTGGAGTCCTATATAGTGATAAAACCCTAAAAAATGGCCTCTTAAACTCCATGAAAAATAATTAATGATGGAGTACATGAAATAGGATGAAAAAATTATATTAATTTTTGATTAAAAAGTTGATATATTAAGGAAGGAAGCTCTGTGACATGAACAATCAAAATTCTATTATCAAAGCCTTCAAAAAATGATGGAATTTTGACCTGCTTCAAAGATGATGCCGAAAGAGGATGAAGATCGTCAAATTTTAAAAATCTAAAAATGATCCAATTTGGGAAATCAAATTTCCTATCTCCAATAAAAATATTAGCTTTCCACGAGGAGTTTTAGTTTTTCGACCAGACCCAAATCTGAAAGTTAGGTAGTTATTTTTTAGTTAGTTTATTATTTTTTCAAAATGATTTGTAGTAAGGGTTGTGTCTTTTCACCCTAAAGAGGTGTGAAAGCCACTCAAACACACATATATACATAATGTAAAATGTAGAGACAAGGTAATACAAGATATATTTTGATAGAATAGAATTTCATAAATAACTACAACTATGAACTCTTATGTACTAGTTTTTCAACATTAATAAAGATAAGTGCCATTTCTTTTTATTTGTGGTTATAAGTTATATGTTTTCAATTAGTCTTTCAGATATTCTATTAAATAGAGTGTTTCATTGTGTTAAATTCCCCAAGTATTGTAATTCAAAATTAATATATATAGTTTAAATATCAATTGAAAGATCTCTGTATCTTCTCTTGTTTTTATCGGTCTCTTAATTTGAGTTAAATTCAATAAGATTAGCTATATAGATTGATTTGAATTATAAGTCAAGTGGAAGCCTGTGAAGTGATGGTCTTGTCTTATTAAAGCAAGTTTTTAAAACCGTCTCTGATCGTACGTAGGATTGAAAGTGTTTTGACTCTATAACCCAAATACTTTGAAGGCATTGATCTAATCTTTAATCAGAAATTGCCACATTAAGTTCATCATTAGTTTGTAGATCATTAAATTATTATTTCAAAAGCATTACTTTTAGTCCTTAGTATAATCTATTTTAGTCAAGTTTTATAGAGTAGAGATTACTAGAAGATTTGTTGCTTTCCTCAAAGGATCATTCACCACCTTTGGAGGAACTTTGTTTTGTGTACGCAGTTGAGCATGATAGTTCAAAGTGAAATTAGGCTTACTAGCCTTGGCTTGATTAAGCCAAAATTGCAGAGGTGTAAGTGGTGTATCACTATCTTACCTATCAGTTGGCCAAATCTGATCCATCATTTTTGAGTACCAACAGGCCGGGTGGTCACCTAATGCCACCCGACGACCACCGCGAGTGGCCTGCTAGCAGTTCATAGTAACTGCCTGTAGCCCATGGTCCCATTGCAATCACCTTCGCAATCCCAGCTAGTACACCACCGGGGCCGGTGCACCATCGGTGATCCCTCGATCACCGTGTGGTGCCTACCAGGGTAACCGCAGTCACCAACATGACTTCTATACCTAACCGCTAGTAATCATGGTGTTAGGCCAACTTTTCAGCCCCCTCTACTTGCAACAGGGTCCCACGGTGGACCGGGAGCCACCGAAGCTTAACTCCCAATATTCGTTAGCCCTTGGTCATGTGGCGACCAAGGGCCATAGAATTTTGGCCCCAGGGACCTATTATTTTTTTGTGATGATGGGCATTTCACCATTAAATTTAAGCCCCTAAAGTGCTGATGTTAGCACTACATTAGTACAATTTGGACACTAATTGGGCCCTCTGACGCAACTTGTGGTTTTTTGCTCATACCTTGAGCATATAGTGTCAAAATCAAAAAACCAAGATATCATCAGAAAGATGATTCCGAGATCTATCTAGATGTGGAGGTTAAAAATTCTTATTATTCTTTTTTGATGGTGTTTTTTTATTGTCAAAGCCAAAAATTCTTTTTTGCACTCCCAGAGCCAAATCTTGCGTATTCGAACTCCATTTTTGGTAAAAAAGCTATCGTTAGAAAGCTTGTTTTGTGATATTTCCTTTGCTATGAGTCATTTTTTCAGATTCTTCTCCAGGTATATTTTATTTATTTATTTTCATTTTTGCACTCTGGTAAATATCTTGGATGTTTCAGGTCCTGAGATCTCTTCCTTTTGTGGAATGGCTCTTGTTTGGTTGTTCTTTTTTTTTCAGAAGCCTTTCTCTCTTCTTTGAGAAGTATATACATCATTTTGTAGCATTATTTTATGCACCCGCACTGAGATAAAGTGCCATTCTATTGCATGTAGGGGATCTTACACATGTTCGTACTCTTTGTACTCACACTCAATTATAAAGTACCATGGGGGGTTTGATGTTTTGCCTTTGTTTTCCATCTACCTTTGTCACGTGAGCATTCCTCCAATGACATTAGCCTTAGGTATCTTTATTTGTGTTTGTACTCTCTCTACACCTTTCATGTTCCTAGTTCTTCTTCATCATGCAGTTCATATTGGACATCCTTTTCAGTGTACCTGTGACCTCTCTCTTGTCAGCATTATGGGGGGGGGGGTTTCTATGATTGGTTCTTCTTCCTTGGTTTGATAGTGTGAGCTATGTATTTAGTATTTGATCTTATGTACTAGGTGAATGTAGTGGCTGGGTACCTATGAATTTCAATGAGATGAATCATTTACCATATGGACACTCTTTCTTTCCTATTTTTGGAAGCACTCTCCCAGCTTTGATTGATCAGATCTTCAAACTTTGGTGTTTTTATGCCATCTGTATCTTTGAGTTCAGGTGTTTTCCTTTGTTTGCCTCCAAATTTGAGTAGTGTCATCTGAGGCACTCATGCGGATTATAGTATTCTATATCTTTGAATTTAGTTGTTTGTCTTTGTTTGCCTCCTGATTCAATTAGTGTCATTTGAGGGAACTCATGTAGATTACAATCTTCTCTACCTGGTCATATTTCAATGGAAGATCTTCAGATCAACAATTACTTCTTGACAAAGTTTGCAACTTCTTGCTTTAGTGATGTTCTATATGTTCATCCTTGTTCCTATTTTTTAGAACATTCCCTAGTTTTGGAGGCTTCTTCAGTCCTTCAGACTAGTCTTTATCTCTTTTTGGAGTAGATTTTTTCCCATTGGGTTTTCTCTATTTCTCCACTTTATAGAGAATCTCTTTTGTACTTGGGTACTTGATCGGGCCTTTGTTGTCAGGACCCATTTACTTTCAGTTGTTCTTTCTAGGTTTTTAGCATCTCCCAAAGTTTATCTTAAGGGGGATTGTTAGAGTAATAAGTTGTTTTCTTATTAATTAAATCATATTGATTTAATTATTAAGTCACTTATTATCTCTATTTGTTAAGGTGACTATAAAAAGAAGTCCCCCTAGATCTGACAAAAAAACTCTAAAAATGCAGACTGTCGAGGCTAACCGCTAGACCTAGCCCTTGTTTGCATGCAAGTGTTCTTGGGAGTTGTGGATTATTTTCCTATCAACTCCAACACAATCAACCACTCTTAGTCTACTCAAAAATCAACTTCACTTCACTTGATGTAGCCAGTTATGTCATTCATGTTATATATTAACCTTTTATTCTTAGGTTTCCATAGGGACATGTCACATACATATTCATCCTACTTGAACAACCCCATAAGAGGTAATAATAATTATGCCAAAGCTTTCCCTAGGAATAGTGTATTCAGACTAGGTATCATTTTCCTATCATAGGGTGCATTTAGATTGTCAATCTAGGGATGATACTTGAAATGGGACATCATAATTTATGCACTAAGCCTCTCATAAAGTCATCTTCCTTAAGCTATAGGAAAGTAAAATGCATAGAAACAACTAAGCTATTGCTGCAGGAAAGTAATATGGCAATCATAAATTTAACTCCAACTTATCCTGTCATTCTAATGCATGTAATATGACTATCTCTGCATATGTTGCATGAACAAAACAAATATAATGCTGCAAGAATCAAGCAGTGAACACTACTTCAAATGCTGAAAATAATTAAACTACTTTCTCTACTCTAATCTACTCCACCTCCCAAGTGGGACCTCCTTGGTTGGTTTCGATTAACTACGAACACAAAAGATAATTAAAATTACTCCATTTCATATAGTCAAAAAAATGGATTACAAAAGAATGAAACACAAGTCCAAGGAGTAACTTGCTTCTCAATACAACAGTAATACTATTATTTGTCTAACTAGATTTCCATCAATCATCTCCCTATATATAGAGAATTGACATTTAAACATTTAGATACACTTTGACTGATTCATCCATAAAAGAAGGAGAACATGTCAATCAACAATAGAATATCATGAAGATCAAACAACCATCTCAATAGAATATTAATTATCGAGGAGATTTAGTATGGTCATGCCCCTATATTCCTGAGACATTCATTCCTTCAATTTTGCAGGCATGTCCTGCGGCTGTCTTAATGATTCTTCCTATCATGGTCAAAACATCATCACTCCTTCATTAATGTAACAAATTTATTCTCCAGATGCTTCTTCAATCCTGGTAGATTAGTAGAGTATGCATGCATATTCATGTACTCAACTTAATCAATTTTATCCAAATATTAAGACATACATTAAAATAAATATATGAAATATTGTAGTGTATATATATATATATATATATATATATATATATATATATATATATATATATATATAGTATTAGAAAGGTGTGTCTACTATTTCCTACCCACAAGTTTGAGGATCTAACTACATTTATAGCATATATACAAACTTAAGCACTTAAAAAGTCACACAAATATTTTAGGAATGTTTGGGAACAAAGCATAAAATATCATAAAATAAAGACCAACTTTAGTTTCATCATTTTGCCCCTAACAAGTATAATGCTTGTCCTCAAGCATTACACTTCTTGGCAACTATTCTGAATTCTCCAACCTCTATCTTGCCTCTTTGTTTACTCTTGAAAGTATAGTAAAATCCTTTGGTTCGCTCCCAGTAGTCCATTCGATGGTCTTCCTACAGCTGGTCCAATTTTGTAGTGTTGATGTCATATAATGGCCACAGGAGCATCAATGGCTGGAAGGTTAGAGGATGCCAAATCTCTCTTCTGATCTATCCCCCTAGTTGCATGCACTTCATTTCCCTGTTCAATGCTTCCTTGAAATTAATTAGACTGTGTGGTTCAAATTTCTTAAAAATCTCAGGCAATATATTCCATCTACTCCTCACTCCAGTTAGGGCTCTTTGGAATGTAAAATAAGGTAATCCCTGATATTCTCTGTAGACTTTATCTCTGATAGAAAATATCTTGTCTCTAGTTTTAGGTTTTGTCTTTCCATAAGTGAGTGTTAAACAATCTCTTAAGAGAACATCTGGCTTACTGGATTCAACTCTTAAAGGTAAAGGCTCATATTTTTCTTGGTCTCTATAATTATCTAGTTGCCTGTCATAGTTGGCTTCATTTTGCATCCAAGACATTAATGCTTTCAAATGTACATCCCCTATATAGAGCAAGGGATTCCAATCAATTTCATTAGGAATAATGAAATTCTGAAGATACAATTCACAAAGAAAATTTTGTTGCCAAATAAGAAGTGTATGATATAATCCATCAAAATCTTCATCTATTTTGAACTCAAAATCCTTATTCTAGATATTTATCATTAACTGGAACATAAGGAACTATTCTTTTAAACAAATAGCATAAATCCTTGGGGGAAGCCTACAAGATATGATCTGATCAGCCAATTTTAGGACGTGATCCATTTTCTATTTTTGCTTCTCTAGTTGTTCCTTTAGGTGCTCAACTTCTTCTTTCTACTCATCAATTTTCTTTTTCATCTTTTTCTTCTCCTCTCCCCACATAGTGTTCTTGAAGACAAACTGGGTGTATAAGCTAAAGAGAATGGATTGCAAAGTAGGTAGGCTAGGCTCCTTTGATTGAGTTCTTTATCTTCTCTCTGTAATGTGAGTCTTTTCTAGATAATCTATGTACTAGGTCTTTCTGAAAGGCACTATGACACTGTGGGTATAGGAGTAGATTGGTGACTGAGGCAACTGCATGTCCTCATGATAGTATTCTTAAATTATTTGTGTGCTTTCCTCAAGCCTACTTTTTTGTGAGGGAGGCTCATCAGGAGATGGATCACTTACATTCTATGGAGTATCTAGGCAAGTTGGTTGAATTAGAGAATCAACCGTGACATAGTCAACATGAGAATCTATAATAGGCATCTCGGATGAGACATCTTGACTTACTGGGGTAACTTGAGGAACTTGTCCCCACATCCTAGAACTTCTTTTCAAAGAGGTTTCTTTTTCTTCCACCATTTTTTTTTTACCAACTTTCTTCGGTCTCTCTGTTGTAGGAGCTGATTTCCTCTTTCTAATTTTTGAGGCCATAGGGTTTTGGGGTTCTGCTTCAGGAACCAAATTTCCTTCATCAGCCTTTCATTTCCATTTTCTTTGAGATGAGGTAGGTAAATTATCACTCAAGATAGGATAAGCTTCCTTTTCTTTAATATTCTTAGTCTCTCTTTCTTGGGGTATTCCAACTGGTTCAGGGGGTATTTCATTCTCAGGAACTGGCTACTCAATAGGTTCATTCTGGGGATACAAGGTTTTGACCCTAACAAATTATTTCCATTCCATAGGAGAGACATCCCTAAGGGATATTTCAACTAGAAGTTTGACTAGGGCATGATGTGAAATAGAATTTGTTTTATCCTTTTAAGTTTCCTTGGCACTTATACTTAGCATGTTATACAGAAAATTTGGAACATTCACTTGAAGATTATTTCTGATGCAACTAAGTAATTTGAAATGATGCACATGTAAATGGGGAAATCTCCCTTCACATGTGAAATACCTTATAATGTGTGTATCCAGCTCATTGTATGGAACAGGTAGTGACATTCTCTTGCATCCTTGTTTATTTACTTCCAGCGAAGGGTCGAAAGGTTGGGTGAATTGAGCTCATGCTAACCTGGCATCATTCTCATTGGGGTAATGCTCTCCAACTGCTAGCAAGCTTGTCACCTCTGCAATACATTCATCTATTGCTAAAGTAGTCACTCCCTAGACATTTTCTTCCCCTTCTTCGAATGTGTTCATGAAATCAGCAGCCACTTCCTCATCAAACTTCATTAATTTCAAGAAGTAGCCAAGCCATCCGTAGGCATGAAATCTATGAATGACTTCTACATTAGTTAATAAGATGGTATAAACCACAGGTTCATGCTATATTAGCGGTCCTCCCACTATGCAGATTTTTTCCCTCAAAATTCTTTCTCAGTCTGTCAATTCACAATTTCCGTTTGCACTGAAACCCCAAATTTCCTAAATTCCTTTGAAATCCCCTTCAATTTAACACATAATTGCACTTCAACTTCAACTCCCTTCAAACTCTGTGTCGTACTTATTTTTGAAAATTTGGCAATATGAATGATAATGACACTTTACGAAAATGAATTATGTTTTTAAGTACAATTAAATACCACACAAGTTTGATTATGTCATCTAGGGTTACGTCAATCAAGAATCAAGAATAATATAGGAATTTAAGGTACACTACTTGTTCAAACATTGCAAGGACTTAATGACACAACACTTAAGTACAGATTTAGCTGACATGTAATCTAAAGTTGAAATGATAGGTACATAAAATAGCAACTTGGAAATTAATACACTTTTCTCCCCCATACAAAAGAATGACAAGTGTCCACACTTGTTGTCCTTCATATGGGATGGAAAACTGGTGTAATGCCATAATATATAGATATATGTAGTATTAAATATAATTGTCAAAATCTATGTGTTAAAAGTGGAAATAAATTAAATAAATTGAATACTTGTACCTTTCATGATGTTTCCATATGCTCTTGAAGGATGAGAGTCAATTTTTCTTTAGAATGTACCATCCCTAAATATTTTTATGTACTAACATGGAATTTATTAAAAGCTTAGAAAATTGAAGAAAGTGGGTGACGTGGAGTTTGTGTGGGTGGAAGGTAGAGAAATGAGGTGTGCTGGAAAGAGAAATTAAGAAAGTGAATGTGGAATGAGACTTCATTTGAAATGAATTTTGTATTATGGTCATACTTGAAATAATCTTAGGGTGAAGCTATAGGAAGAAGGTTGTCACCTTCTGCTGTAGGAGTGATTACCTTTGTTTCAACTAGCTCAGCTTCTTGGAATTACTGTAGGAACTCTGCCTTGGTTTGTGGTTGATGGTATAGATGAAGTCTATGGCCATTAACCAACAATTTGAATTGTACTGGGTCAATTTTTGTTAATTGAACCATGCCATTTTCAAAAACATGTGTTATTTCATATGGGCCTAGCCATCGTGTTTATAATTTGCCTTGTGTTTCTTGATATCTAGAATCAAACAATAGGGACCAATCACCTTCTTTGAACTGCCTGTTATTTATGTGGGAGTCATGCCATTTATTTCTTTATTTCTAGAATATCTTTGTGTGCTCTAATACAGATTTTTGCATCTCATCCAAAGAGTTGAGATTCAGCAAACGTTTGTGTTGAGCTGCAGGAAGGTCCATATTCAGCTTCAAAGTAGTTCACAATATTTTGTGTTCAAATTCAATTGGTAGCATGGCTATTTTTCCATAAATTAGTTCTAATGGAGTCAGTCAAGTTGTTGTTTTCCATATGATTCTATATGCCCATACTGCTTCTGATAGACAGTTGCTCCAGTCTCTGCGGTTGAGTTGAACTATTTTTATAAGGATTGCTTCAATTTATCTATTGGTGACCTCCGCTTGACCATTGGCCTATGGGTGGTATGGACTGGATTTCCTATGTTTGATGTTGTATTCATTCATGAGGTCTGTTATTAAATTGGATATAAATTATGCTCCTTAATCTGTCACTAGCTCTCTTGGTACACCATAGCGAGTGAATATTTCTTCATACAGGAATGCCGCCACTTTGCTATCACGAGCATGCTTCATTGCCTTCACTTCTACCCATTTTGTTACATAATCTGTGCATACCATGAAGTATGATTTTCCATTAGATGGAGGGTCTATAGGACCAATAAAATCCATTCCCCATTTATCAAATGGTGTGACAACTACTTGTGGGTGTAGAGGCATTTCATCTAATTTTGTGGGGCAACCCATCCTTTGGCATTTGTCACATTTTTTGGTATAATTGGGTGCATCTTTGTGAAGTGTTAGAAAATAGTAGCCCGTGTTGAGTACACCTTCATTGATGTCCTTTTTGCTAAAAAGTGTTCTCTATAGGGTTCATTATGGCATGCATACAAAATATCATAGGTCTCATCTTATCGAACACATCTTCTCATGACCTAGTTTGGGCCAGTGTAAGATAATGTGTTATCAATCCATGAGTACTGAAAGATCTTTTGTACTATAAATTTCTTTTCCTTTGGAGAAAAGTGTGCAGGCATCTTGTCAACTACAAGGTAGTTTTCTATATCAGCATACCATAGATTTTTGATAGCAATGTGGATTAACAGATGCTCATCTAGAAATGTGTCATCTATTAATGAGGTATCTATATTTGCATGTTGTAATCTGGACAAATAGTCTACTACTACATTGGCTTTTCCTATATTGTCTACTATTATGAGATCAAATTCCTATAACAAAAGTATCCATCTTGCTACTCTACCTGAAATGGTAGGTTTATTCATAAGATATTTTATTGCAACATGATCAATATGAACAAATATGGAGTATCCTGTTACATAGTGTCTGAACTTTTTTAGAGCATAGAATACTGCTAATAGTTCTTTTTCTGTGACTATGTAGTTTAACTCTGGACCATGTAGACTTTTTGATGTAGTGGCATCTTGGCTTCTTGCTCGATGCCTGAAGATTCTGGCAGTCTTGGTAACTATCTGGCGATGTTTGGTTACTTGGTTGGTAATCTCGGTAGAAGATTGGCATTTCTCAGTCTTTGATGGTGATTTTCGGTTGAAGTTTGTTAGGCTTCACTGATGGAGCTTGGTGGTCTTGATTGGGATTCTCAATTGGAAGTTTTGGTGGATCTCAGTTGATGTTGGTCTCTCGGTGACTTGGTGTTTTGTTGCTTGGTCCTTGGTTACCGATGAGGTCTCAGTGTTTATGCTTGTTTCTTGGTTGTTGAAGTGGCTCGGTCATTGGAGGACTTGGTCACTAAAGGGAGCTCGGTCGACATTGTTGGTGCTTGATAATGCTTGGAGAGCTCAGTTGGTATGGTTTCTTGGTGTATTTCCTAATGCTTGATAGTTTGGCTTACCAATGGTTGTTCTTGGAGATTCAGCTTGGCCGAATGGTGCATTTAATTTGGGTCATGTTCCTTGAGTTATGGATTGACCGTTGGACATGTGGGGACCTAGATCTGGCATGTTGCATTATCCTATGTGGATCTGGAGGCCAACTTGGTGAATTAAATATTTGTGAAGTTATTTGTGAGTTGACTAATGTTTGGCATTTGATATTTGTATATTTGGGAGCCGACAGGCTTTTGGGATTTAATTGTTTCATCTAGCTGACTTGTGGCTTGGATTAGTATTTAAGTAGATGTTTGGGTAGTTGTTTAGGCATCGATCTAGAGTTTAGATTAGATCTAGTAGAGTTAGTAGCTTGCGAGCTTAGGTAGTAGAAAGATTGCTTGGAAGTTTGAGTACAAGTTTAGATCTTTCTTGGAGTGCCTACCAATGTCCTATTATGTTGTAGACTTGGGCTAGCTAAGGAGAAGTGTGTTGGATCTTGCGTGATCTTGTAGAACTATTTCTTGCATTGTATTTGGCCATAATTAGGAAGGCCTTATAGCCTGGCACATTGCATGTAATCAGTTAATTGATGAATAAAAACATCTATTTTCTTTCAGATCTGGTTTCTTATTGTGTTTTCCATTGTTTTGGTGTTTGGCTACAAGGTTGGACCATCCTTAATTGGATTCTCCATCCTTGACTGTATCAGGTGGTATCAGAGTGAGAGTTTGATCTTGTTGGAGTATAAGGTTGACCTAGCAAGGCTGATCTTGTGAAGTTGATCTTGTTGGTGAAGAGATTGTGCACAATCTGAGTTGTAGATCTGTGACATTAAACTTGTGAAATCGTGCCCTAGTTGTCCATGCAAGGTGGCAGGTTGTGATCTAACTTGCATAAAACTTGGAGGTTGTCACAAGGTGGTTGGTGTTAGGGTTTGTTGTAGAAGGTTTTTGAAGATCTTTGGAGATGTCTCCGAGAGGATTGGACCTTGGTGATGTGATTTCTGAGAGGTTTGCTTGATTGGAAGTGGATTTGCTGAACCACATGGAGAACTAAGTTAAGAACCTTGTGAGAGAAAGTGTTGTTGAGCTTTGTAGAGCTTACCAGAGTTGGAGCATGCTGATCTGGAGGAAAGTTGTCTGGCTGGTTTGTAGACTGGTTCATGAGAGAAGATATCTTGGCAAGAATTCTTATGATAGTTTGGAGGTTGAAGAGGTATGTGAAATTGGTTTTGATGTTTAGTTGGTGGAGTTTGACATCAAACCTATAGAGCAACTTGTGCTTGTTGCTAAGTTACCTGTGATTACCAATGATGTTATTGATCTTGTTTAGGTTAGTGAGAAGATTGGTTTTCATGTTCAGTCGATTGTGCCTGACATGGAAATTGCAGAGCATCTGGTCATGCTTGATTAGATTACTATTGGTATGGAGTTACCTGTTGCTGAACCCCTTGGTGATGTTGGTGTTACTGAATTGCTTTTTTTTAGTGTTGTGGTGTTGATGTTGTTTATTGGTTACAGACTTGAGTTGCTGGTTGACAGTGATAAGTTTGGTGAGGAGATTCTGAGATGGGATTCTTTCTTGATCCTTGGTGATGGATTGATGGCTTAGTTTGTTCAAGATGTTGAACATACTGATTGGTTGAGTTGCAGATTGGTTCTCTTTCCTATGATGGAGTGGAAACCTTTGGTGAAGATGAAGTGGAGTTGGTATTTTTTAGATGTTCCCTTTGGTGAGAAAGTGTGGGACACACTTTTCTTTGTACCCTGGGAGTCTAATGTAGTGGCATCATGGCTTCTTTCTTAGTGCTTGAAGATTCTAGCAGTCTCGGTAACTGTCTGGAGATGTTCGGTTACTTGGCTGGTAATCTCAGTAGAAGATGGGCATTTCTCAATCTTTGATGGCAATTTTCAGTAGAAGTTTGTTAGGCTTCACCAATGGAGCTTGGTGGTCTTGATTGGGATTCCCAGTTGATATTGGTCACTTGGTGACTTGGTGTTTTGTTGCTCGGTGCTCAGTTACCGATGGGGTCTCAGTGTTTATGCTTGTTGCTCGGTTGTTGAAGTGGCTCGATCGCTGAAGGGAGCTTGTTCATTGAAGGAGACTTGGCATTTTTGGTGCTCGGCAATGTCTTTGGTTCTTAGTCGACATTTTTGGTGCTCAGTAATGCTTGGAGAGCTCAGTTGGTATGGTTTCTCAGTGTATTTCTTGATGCTTGGTAGTTTGGCTTATCGACGGTTGTTCTTGGAGATTCGACTTGGCCGACTAGTGCATTTAATCTGGGTCACATTCCTCAAGTTATGGATTGACTGTTAGACATGTGGGGACCTAGATCTGGTGTGTTGCATTATCCTATGTGGATCTGGAGGCTGACTTGGTGAATTAAATATTTGTGAAGTTATTTGTGAGCCGACTGATGTTTGACATTTAATATTTGTATATTTGGGAGCCGACAAGCTTTTGGGATTTAATTTTTTCATCCAGTCAACTTGTGGCTTGGATTAGTATTTAAGTAGATTTTTGGGTAGTTGTTTAGGCATCGATCTAGAGTTTAGATTAGATCTAGCAGAGTTAGTAGCTTGTGAGCTTAGGTAGCAGAAAGATTGCTTGGAAGTTTGAGTACAAGTTTAGATCTTTCTTGGAGTGCCTACCAGTGTCCTATTGTGTTGCAGACCTGGGCTAGCTAAGGAGAAGTGTGTTGGATCCTGCGTGATCTTGTAGAACTATTTCTTGCATTGTATTTGGTCATAACCGGGAAGGCCTTACAGCCCGAAACATTGCATGTAATCAATTAATTGATGAATAAAGACATCTATTTTCTTTCAGATTTGGTTTCTTGTTGTGTTTTCCACTGTGTTGGTGTTTGGCTACAAGGTCAGACCGTCCTTAATTGGATTCTCCATCCTTGACTACATCACTTTTAATAATGTAGTAAATAACATTTTCTAATTTTTCAGACTTCTGGCCTAGGACAGCTCCTATTGCATAGCCAGATGTGCCAGTATGTATATAAAATGGCAAAGTCCAATCAAGGCCTTTTAGTACTGTGCTTTTGTAAGAAGTTTCTTAAGCTGTAGGAATGACTCTTCACAAGCTGGGGTCCATGTGAATTTGGCCTCTTTTGTAAGCAAAGTGTATAGTGGACTGGCTATTTGACTAAAGTTTTGAATAAAACATCTAGAGTATCTAGCATGTCCTAAAAAGGATCTAACCTCTTTTTTATTAGTAGGAGTGGGAAATGTTTGAATTACCTTCATCTTTGCTAGATCTACTTGTATTCCTGCTTCTAAGATGAAGTGTCCCAAAACAACTCCTTCCTGCATCATCATGAAACACTTCTTACTGTTAAGTGACAAGTTTTTCTCTTTGCATCTGATTGGAACTTTCTCCAAATTCTCCAAGGCTTCTTCAAATGTGACTCTGAATGTAGTGAAGTCATCCATATAAATCTCCATGCAGTCATCTAAGATGTTAGCAAAGATGCTGATCACAACCTACTGAAACATTGCAAGTGTATTACACAACCCAAATGGTAGAACAGAGTAGGTGTATGTTCCCCAAGAACATGTGAATGTTGTCTTTTCTTGGTCCTTAGTTGCAATGCTGATATGATTGTACCTACTATAGCCATCAAGAAATGAGAAGTACTTTTTGCCTGCTAATGTATCTAGCACCTGATCAATAAATGGCAATGGAAAATGGTCTCTCTTTGTTGCATTATTAAGCTCTTTATAATCTACACATATTCTCCATTTACCCCCTTTTTTAGGTACTATCACAAGAGGTGAAACCCATTTACTATCTGAGATTGGATATATGAAACCAACATTTAGCAATTTTTGTAGTTTGGTTTTCACAATTTCTCTGAGGGCTGGGTTGATCCTTCTCTATGGTTGACGTAGAGGTAGACTGCCTTCATTGATGTAAATTCTATGGGTACAGAGTTTTGGACTCAATCTCTTTATGTCCCCATATTCCCAAGAAAAATCCTTTTCATGCTTGCATAGGCATTGTGTTAATAATTTTAATTGGTGCTGAGAAAAATTATTGTTAACATGAAGGTTATGGCTAGGTGAGAGTTCTACAGTAGTGGTTAGTTCTATCATTAAGGCTTCTGATACATGGCTAGTTGATATCTCACAAGGTAATAATTGTTGTATGATTTCAGTCTCTGTTGGTAGGACATAATTTTCATAGGTAGTCAATTGCAAAATTGAGCTTTGAGAAATGTCTCTTGCTGTAACAGAATCATTTGTAAGGATACTTTGGAGGATATCGCTTGTAATTTTAGAAAAGATTTCTAATGTAGCATCATTAGTTGAGAAACAAAGTTTATTTCTTCTTACTCATCTCCCAAGTTTGGCCAAATATGATTGTTTAAATCTACTTTTGGTTGGGTTGGAGGATATAATGCTAACTTCTTGAGGGTTTGGCCATCAGAGATGGTCATATTTCCTGATCTGCAACTGATATTAGCATCTTCTATTGCTAACCATGGCCTTCCAAGGATTACTGGATAACCAACAAGGGTTACTTTGGGTGACAGTATCATAAAATCAGTAGGGTATTCCCAAGAGTCTAATGTGACTACTATGTCTTCAATCATGTCATCTGGAGTAATAGTAGAACTATCTACAAGTTGTAAAACAGTTGGAGTTTTCCTTAATCCCTCTATACTCAACCTATGCATAGTATCCTTGGTCATGACATTTATAGCAACACCTAGGTCTATCACTAACTAACCATTAATTATTATATCAACAAATGGACTTCCTGGATCAGAGTATTTAGGAATCACAATATTTCCCAACATTATATCAGCCAATTGACCTATTACATGCACTTTTTGGGGATCATTTTTCTTTCTTCCAAGTTTCTTAAGACATGCTTCTTTGACGACTTTTCCATAGAGTGGAACATCTTTGATGGCCTGAAATAGTGGAATCTGGATGTGCATGTTCTTTAACTAGTCAAGGATATCAAATGGTGCTTCTTCTTAGAGAATATGTTTATCCATCCTAAGCCTCTGAGGAAATAGAGGACTAGTTTGTATTTGAGGGTCATTTTGGTCTAGTATCTTAGTTGGTAAGGTTGGATTTGGCAAAGTAACTTCTGGTTGTTGTGTTGATGCTGCAGGAGTATCTGGTACTTCCATTGTAACAGGTGGTTTTGGTGTTAGCAGAGTAGTACCAGATCTCAAGTAAATATCAGTGATGTCTAATGCATAAGAAGGGTACTATTGGGCTTCATTACTGTAGACTGGTTGCTATTGTTTACTATTAGGATTTGGTTGTGGTTGAGCCAATAATTGTGTTGGCCATGGAGGATAACTTGTGGTTGTAGGAGGTGGCATGAGTGTTGGTTGAGGAACTGGAGGTGGTAATGGTTGATAGCTAGGATTCTGATTAGGCCACTGTTGAGGTTCCCTCCATTGGTTATATTGCTGCCAATTTCCCTGTGGTGGTTGCCATTGATTTTGAGATTGTGGCTTAGGCCATTGGGGTTGTTGGGAGTTATACCATTTTTTCAGCTAAGTATTTGGCTAGGCATTATTCCACATAGGTTGGAAGGACTGTGAAGAATATTGGGAATTTTGGGTTTTCCATTGGCTATTATAATTATTGAAAGATTGCAATGGGCCCTGAGGCATACCTTGTCATGGAGCCCATGGGCGTCATTGAGGAATGAAGAAGACTTTCTCATCCTCTCCCTCTATTTGTCTGAACTCTGTTGGAACATGTTGTGTTTCCAATTTTTCTACCAGCTTGCATCTACATTCCTTTTTTTGTTGTCTACAGTGTGCGAAGTACTCGACTAACTTTAACTCAGCTTCGTCATGCTTCTTTTTGGCTTGCATTGTATCTAGGTGGGTGGAAACATCATTGATAATGTCTTTCTTGAACTCTAACAACAAGTTTGAGATTTCCATCTTTGATATACCATAGCTACTTCCTTTTGCAATTGTTGGATGAAATCCTCTGCCCTTCTTTACTATCGATATCAAATAGTTCAAACAAATTTTCTTGAGATCATCCCAAGAAGATTGAGATACATCTCCTCCAGCCATAAAGTCCAATTCTTTGAGATAGTTATCATTTACTCCTCTCAAAAAGATGAGGTTTTGTGAATCCTCCTACAATGCATGTTGAGGATTCTTCTGCAGATTATATAAGAAGCAGGAGATGTAGTCTTCTAGAGTCTCATATTTTTTTGTGACATTCGAAAGATTCCATCTCCTCTCAAATCACCCCCTTTGCAGTATTATTTCTATTTTTGTAAAAATAGGTTTCTCATCCCATCCCAATCAGTTGTTGCATTTGCCCCTAGTCCCATAAACCATCTTAAGGCTAACTCCTTTAATGTGGCTGGAAGCAATTTGAGTTTATGACTATCAGTGTTATAGTCAAAGCTTCGACAAAGAATGTCAAACTCAAATAAGAAAGTGTCAGAGTCCTTAGCTTGTGTGATGATGATAATCACCTTCATGAAATTAAGATCAAATTAGCAACAATTCTAAAGTAAATACAATGCAAATCTATTTAAAAATGAAACTAAGATCTATAGAATCTCATGGCTCTCTAGAAAGAGGTGGTAAGTGAAGCTCTCAGCTCAAATCTCCACTAGTGACACTTCTAAAATGAGAATGTATGTTGTTCTATGCTTCTACAATGCTTCTATGATGATGATTCTAGCTCAAATTGACAAAAGTATAATGCAAATGCTCTAAATGCTCTTAATTTCTCTTAGAATGCTCTTCAATTGCCTATAGTAACAATGCTTTGCAAATGAATTTCTAAGATTGAAATTTCTCTCAAAATGCTTTATACTTATAGTAAATTCCCAAGGGTAGGGGGTGGAGTGAAGTAATCATGATTTACCTTTGGTTGAGTCAAATACTTTGCTTTGTTCATAAATGGGGGGACAATTTAAAGGTGTCTCAAAGCTTTGGACAAAAGGACAAGATTGAGTGGTTGAGATTGAAACTTTCAAATGAGTGATTGAGATTCATCCTTTTTGAGTGATTTATGTCTTTTTGTCCTCAATTCTTATTGGTTGTTCAACTTTGTTGAAAGATATTAGGAATTATTAAATTTAATTAATTAATTAATTTAGCCATGTAAGGGTAATAGGTTCATTTTGATTTTTGATTTAAACAACTATACAACTAATTGATTAAAATCAATTATGTAGTATTTTTCACCCCTTTAAGCTTTGATTTAATTATTTAACATCTTTATTTGATTTTTCCTCTACTTTTAATTGATTTTGTCCAACTTGATTTAATTATGTCCATTTTAATGATTTGATCCCTTTTTTATTGAATTAGTGCATTTTGATGATTTTAAGCCATTTTATTGATTTTAAAGCACTTGCCCATTTTTGCATGTCTACAAATGTCCCTCTTTGAATTGATGTATGAAGAACATTGATTCAAAGATTCTTTTAATCCTGATCACTTTTTAGGTCCTGATTGCTAATTTGCTGATTCATTGATATGCCTCTGATATGATATTTTTGATTGCTAGGTCTTGATATGATATATTTTTGATATGATATGCTTATGATATGATATGATATGATAAACTGATATGCCATTGATAATGATTCCAAAATTTTTGATGCCCCAGATTCCATTGATATTTGGTGCCACTTTGATACTCTGATGCCCCCTCAGAAATAAAACATATTGATTGCTTGATTTGAAAAATTTGATGATGTTGGTTGATATGTATCCAATATGTTTTCATTTCTGAAAATCATCGATGATATTCCTAGTTTCATAATTTGCCCCGATTGATTGATATGCTGATATATGGTCCAAGATAGCTAGGTCTATTGTAGTTAAACAAAACAATTGATTAGGATATCAGGATAGTGGTACCAATGAATGTGATTTGTCAATCTGATAGGATAGGTCTGGTAGGATAAATCAATCAGTGTGAAAACTGATATGATTGATACTGCTGCTTTGTTCTTAGGACACAGAGACACGAACAAATGGTACCGAGTGTGATTACTTGATACTTTTGATAGAATTGATTGACTTTAGATAATTCCTTGATATGGTATACTGATATGATTCCCTTGATTTGCAAAACAGGCACATTTCCGTAAGTTTTACATATGGTCCCTAGCTTCTTGGATATTAGATTTATGGATCTTCCTTGTTGTTGATTTTGTATCATGTTGATGTTTTATTGATCAGGACTTGTGATGTATCATTTTGTCATTGATATTGTATCTTGATATACAGATTTATTGGATCTTTGATGTTATGAACATTGATACGATGATATGGACTTTTCTTTGATTCCCCATTTTTTGATTGATCAAGATAATTAACTGAAACCTCTTTTCCCTTGGAAAAATAACTACAAACCAATGCACTTAATCTAATATGAAAATGCACTTGATCTAATATGAAAATACAATGCAATGCAACTAAGTGTCACTAGCTTTTAGCAAATAAATGCCATAGAGATAAATTTTCATCATTGAGCATTGTGGGACTAGAAAGCAAGTACAACCATCACTGACCACATCATGATGATATGAATACTACTTTATTTCTCTTTTTGGTAACACCTTTTGGAAACTAGTACAACCCTCACTAGTTGAATGACCAACTATGGGAGTATGAATACCAGTTTCAATGGATTCAATGTTGCAAACAAACAAAGGTCAACCCTCCACCCTATGTGAAAGTCCTTGATGGTTCTTTGATGACCACATCGTTAGACAAATTCACATAAATTGTTAGATCTCCCTCAAGACAGTCACTCAAAGGAAAGAAAAATATCATGTCTTCATCATCACCAATATAGTCAAAACATCATCGATTAGCTAAAAATATGTAATAAAAAGTCAATTTAATAAAGATCATCTAAAGCTTCAAGTGTTTTGCAATGTATCAAGATTTTCAAAAAGTATTTCCAAGCATTCTGATCTTTAAGGTGTTTTGTCAATTTTTAATCTTGAATAATAAAGTCAATGAAGGCTCAAGGATCAAGTTGTGGGATCAAATACTTAGGTTTGAACAATGATATCCATCAAAGGTTCATGAAAATCTCTCTCTTTTGAAGCTCTAATAAGTCCCTTTGATATGTGACCGAAAGTAGCACTATTGAATCCGCTTGAGTTTAATACATTGCTTCATGTACATTGATACCTATTTGTTGAAATCCACTAATTAAGATCAAATGCCCCTAGTTGGATAGGAAAAATGTTGGACTTGGGAAAACTTCCAAAATATTACAAAAGCTTAGTTTATGCAAGATGCAGCTCAAAGCCCTTTATGCTTTCCTTTTCACCAACTCTCAAACAAGATCACATTGGTTTTCCTCCAATGTCTAGCAAGATATAGGACATGAAGGATGGATTTGCAAGCTGATGGATTAGAGATGGAAAGGCCATGGTGGATGAAGCATGTGAATGTGACCCATAGGACCATCTCCTCAAGAGCACCCAAGCTAATGAAAAATGATATAGAAATGTGAAGCATGTTTATGGATAAGCCATGGAAGCCAATGATGCAGTGCTAGATAGCCTATAGGATAACAATATGTTGTCATGAAAATGAGGGATCCAAAAGAAGTGGACATGTCAAGAAGTTCTTGATAACAAATTTTTGGTACTTTAAGTTCTTCATTTTGATTAAGACCATGGGACATAGGAACCCAAAATGGATTTGGAGGATAATGAAGGTAAACGGTTGCGTTTGAAAGGAGGGATATAAGGTGTGAAAGGGATATCAATATCTTTTGAAAGAGCTGCATTGGCAAGGTTCTCATCTTTAAGATTTATCTTTATGCCAATAGGCTCATGAGTAGCCTTGATAGGAACACATTTGATAGGATCAACTGAAGCTTGAAGGGATTTATTATCATGCAAGGGATTTGGAAGAATGATGGTTTCTTGAGGTGAACATGGAGGAATATGACAAGGAAATGATAGGATACTTTGATCTTGACAAGGATCTTCGAATGGTGTAGAGAGGGTATTTTACTCTTGATTTTTAATATACTCATTGGAAATTGTGGAAGGGATATCTCGATCTTTCTTGGGAGGTGGAGAAAATATGGAACTTGGAAGGATATTTTGTTCTTGGAATGGCAGGGTATCATCTTGGAAGACATGAAAGGATGCAAGGGGATCATCACAAGGTTCTATGGATATGGGACCTTCATCGAATATGGGAGGGGATTGTATATAATCTTGATCTTGATCTTTATCAACATGTGTTTCTTTTCTCTTTGGATTATCCTCTTGACATGGAGCCACTTCTAAGGACAAGGTAGATGTTTGGATATGTGTGGGGGATGTTTGGAAGAATAATGTAGGATCTTTTTGAAGGGGTATAATAGGCATTGAAGCACATGAAGCTTTGGGATCCAAGATCTTTGAAGCATGGAAATGATCTGCAGCAAGATGTAAGTTAGCTTGTGTTTCTTTTAGAGGTAGCCCTTGAGGGTAGATATAGTCCACTTGAAAAGTGTCATCATTAGGCTCACTCTTTGATGGAGGAATTTTGGATAGTTGTGGAGCTTTTGGAGATGAATGAAAGATGAAAGGAGTACTAGCTATGGGAGAATCCTTGCTAGATAGAGGTTTGTGCATTAGATCTTGCTTGAGAGTGGTACTTTTCTCTTCACACTCTTTATTATCTTGATCACAAATAGGATGATCATGAAATTTCCCTTGATCCATGATAGGTTTGTTTCTCTTAAATGCTTATTTTTGTGAGGAAGATGAAGATACAGATGACCCATCATCATAAAGAAAAGGACACCTTGATCTTAACGATGACTTTTTAGATGATATCTCTTTTTGTTTTTGTTTTTCCTCATTATCCCACAAGGTTGATGTGTCAAAATCATTAGGAAACTTAGCTCCTAATTGAGCTAACTTCATGAAGTATGCTTCTTTATTCCTCTCCAAAACTAATTTCATTGTTTCCATAAACATGGGATCTTGGATTGCTTTTGAAACTTCATCTTCAAACACTTCATCATTTTGATGCCAATGGAGATCTTGATCTTGATTTCGATAATTATGCTCCATAATAGGATTGATTTGTTTCTCAAATAGACTCATAATTATAAATGTTTCTCAGGAATATGATCTATTTGTTGCACTGATAAGGAATATCTTCGAAAAGGGTATCCAAAAATGATGCCAAAATCTTTCCAAACCCTTGGGAAATGCTCTTTGTTTTCCCTTTAGTGTTTCTGGGCGTCACTGGCCTGAGTGTAGGCGTGACTAAAATGTTTGTACTCGTGAACTGGTATAGTTAGGTGGCACACTACAGGTATGCAGGTGACACTTTGCTATTGATAAGCAATTTTCCAGTTTTAATAGGCGTGATTCAATATGTTCCAGGTGTGACTTCACTGTTGATACACGTTTTCATAAAAGTCATAGGCGTGACTTTGCCTCTGATAGGCGGTATTTTTTTGTGCACAGGTAGCACTTTACTGACTAGTTTGGAAAATTTTGAATTTTTTAAATATTTAAGATCAGGTCTTATGAAATGTTCTTGTTTGAAAATAGAACACAATCACAACACACACATCAATTTTTCATCATGTCCCTAAACACACTAGAGTGTATATTCTTGATCGTTTCCACAAGTATAACACAAGAAAGAATTCCAAGCAGCCTACCTAAAGTCAAATTTGGCTCTAAAAGGTGGTCTTGCTACTTATCAGGTTTTATTGAACAAATCCATTCTAAACTATGCCAAGTTCTTATACCCACTTGCGGGCTTCCCACGCGCACCAAGGTATGATTTTGCATAATTCATTAAGACTACTAGAGGAAGTGAAGACACTTGTACACAATCTAGCCACTTCCCTTTTAAGGAAAAGTGTATTTTTATTATAGTGGGTTGGATGTTACCATGGCAAAGGTAGTTGTCTCCCACTTGGGTCGTTCCCTCTCACCGTCCTCATAAGGAAAATCTCGGGAGGCAGGCCCTTTATTGCTCTATTTTAACTAGCATGTTCATATAAAGCAAGGAAATGAAATAAAGAGTAAGCTTTTGGGAATTTGGTTCACCTAAAAGGTGAAGAGCACATCCCTAACTTTCTCTTAGTTTCTCAAACACTCAAGTAACAATGTTCTTTTTCAATCTCCTAACAAAGAGATTCTTATAATTGAGGTGTTTGGTCAAATTCCTTATTTTAATTAAGCTAGATTCAATGAATGCCACAATTTAAGCAAGTGCAAGCTTGATTTGATGAATACCTTTTCCTTTGTAGCTAGCAATGGCTAGGCACCTTTTTGTGATTTTTGCCTTTTATCTTGCTTTTTACTCACCTAGTGGCGATCGTTCCCACTCCCTCCTCCAACAAGTTAGTCCAACACAGCCATTCAAAATGAGGGGAAACCAAATCAAAATTTATGAAGCAAAGAATTATGTCTGAGCTTTAGGTACCTTATTTGAAAATTTTCAAAGAAAAATTTGAACTAAGGACTAAAGATCCAATTAAGAGAAACAAATTTCATTTTTTAAGCTTCAATAATTGCAAGATAGTTCTGGAATACCTGATTTTCCTCCTCTTATGTTGTCTCAAGAACAACCTTGATGTGTGCAATATTTTCCTTCTTGATCCTCTTAGCCAATGCCTTTTCTTCTTGATTAAACCTGCTCTCTGGTTTTCGCACCTTTTTGTGCCTTCTCATTTACAGTCAAATCATGCAAAAAGAGAGTTAGATAAATTATTTGATCAAGTTAACAATAAATAAAGACAACAGACAACAAGCGACATTGTCCAGCTAATATGCACGAACAAATTGTTAGCAGGCGTAACTTTAAGAGTCACATGCATCACTTAAAAGTTAGTACGTGTCATTTAAATGTTGGTACATGTCATTTAAATACTGGTATACATCATTTAAATGTTGGTACGCATAAGCAGTATTGAAAATTGCAGAAAATGATTGATCTTAAGAGACAATTTGACAATAGTAAGTGTGAATAAGAAAATTGTAAGCATGACTAATTGTTGCAAATTGTGGGGCAAAGGCTGATGATAGGTGATAACGGATTGTAGATAAGCGATACTTCCTGAGTCACAATCATGACTTTATGTGCAAAGGCTGAACTATTTATCTCACAGGCATGAGTTATCAACTAGTAAGCATCAGAATAGAGATTGTAAGCATCATCAGAATGACTGTAAGTGTGAGTGAATCTTCTGTACGTGTGACTTCACCTATTTCCTACAAAATATTCACAAAAAAGTGACAATAAAAGCATGCAATATATGACCAAAATGATAAAATGAGACCTAGGGCCCCACGGTGGGCACCATTTGTGTGATGATGATAATCACCTTCATGAAATTAAGATCAAATTAGCAACAATTCTAAAGTAAATACAATATAAATCTATTTAAAAATGAAACTAAGATCTATAGAATCTCATGGCTCTCTAGAAAGAGGTGGTAAGTGAAGCTCTCAGCTCAAATCTCCACTAGTGACACTTCTAAAATGAGAATGTATGTTGTTCTATGCTTCTACAATGCTTCTATGATGATGATTCTAGCTCAAATTCACAAAAGTATAATGCAAATGCTCTAAATGCTCTTAATTGCTCTTAGAATGCTCTTTAATTGCCTATAGTAACAATGCTTTGCAAATGAATTTCTAAGATTGGAATTGCTCTCAAAATGCTTCATACTTATAGTAAATTCCCAAGGGTAGGGGGTGGAGTGAAGTAATCATGATTTACCTTTGGTTGAGTCAAATACTTTGCTTTGTTCATAAATGGGGGGACAATTTAAAGGTTTGTCTCAAAGCTTTGGACAAAAGGACAAGATTGAGTGGTTGAGATTGAAACTTTCAAATGAGTGATTGAGATTCATCATTTTTGAGTGATTTATGTCTTTTTGTCCTCAATTCTTATTGGTTGCTCAACTTTGTTGAAAGATATTAGGAATTATTAAATTTAATTAATTAATTAAATTTAGCCATGTAAGGGCAATAGGTTCATTTTGATTTTTGATTTAAACAACTATACAACTAATTGATTAAAATCAATTATGTAGTATTTTTCACCCCTTTAAGCTTTGATTTAATTATTTAACATCTTTATTTGATTTTTCCTTTACTTTTAATTGATTTTGTCCAACTTGATTTAATTATGTCCATTTTAATGATTTGATCTCTTTTTTATTGAATTAGTGCATTTTGATGATTTTAAGCCATTTTATTGATTTTAAAGCACTTGACCATTTTTGCATGTCTACATAGCTATTAGGCCATAAAACTTTGGTAACGCAGCAATGGGGATGTTTTTAAGATTAGCATTATTGATAAGGCTAAGAAGTGGAAATGGAAATGCAGTCTGGGCCATTACTGCAGGTGTTTGGAATTGAAATTGCTGTTGAGAAGTGTTTATACCCAGAGGTTTACTATTAGCATTTGGTGCACTTGGGGTGGAGTGTTGAAGAAAATTGGCCAAAATCTCAGCAAAAGGCTGAAGGTTAGATGGATCAAATGGGTCCTCTACTGATGAAGTGGATGGAGGAAATTCTAGACTCACATCAACAAAAGGTAATTCAATTTTTGCAGATTCTTCATTTAGATTGCATGTTTCTTTTGGGAGAAATCTGCCATGGACATCTCTTCTTCTTCCCCTTTGATGGATACAAGTGATTAAATGAACTTGTGAAGCAAGTTCAGGATTACAAACTATTCCTAGAAAATAGGGAACTATCTAAAATGACTCAATAGGATTTTTAGTTTGACACCATCCTTGGCAACGACACCAAAAAATGAACAACCCCATAATAGGTAATAATAATTATGCCAAAGATTTCCCTAGGAATAGTGTATTCAAACTAGGTATCATTTTCCTATCACATGGTGTATTTAGATTGTCAACATAGGGATGTATACTTGAAATGGGACAACACAGTTTGTGCACTAAGCCTCTCATAAAGTCATCTTACTTAAGCTGTAGGAAAGTAAAATGCATAGAAAGAACTAAGCTATTGTTGCAGGAAATTAAAACACATAGTTGACCAAAGGAACTGATGTAAGCAATCATAAATTTAACTCCAACTTATCCTGTCATTCTAATGCATGTAATATGGCTATCTCTGCATATCCTGCAGGAACAACACAGATATAATGCTACAAGAATCAAGCAGTGAACACTACAAATGCTGAAAATAATTAAACTACTTTCTCTACTCTAATCTACTCCACCTCCCAAGTGGGACCTCCTTGGTTGGTTTCGATTAACTACGAACACAAAAGATATTTCAAATTACTCCTTCATTTCATATAGTCAGAAAAATGGATTACAAAAGAATAGAACACAAGTCCAAGGAGTAACTTGCTTCTCAATACAACAATAACACTATTATTTATCTAACTAGATTTCCATCAATCTCTTGATATATAGAGAATTGGCATTTAAACATTCAGATACACTTTGATTGATTCATCCATGAAAGAAGGAGAGCACATCAATCAACAACAAAAGATCATGAAGATCAAACAACCGTCTCAACAAAATATTAATTGTGGAGGAGATTTAGCATGGTCGTGCCCCTATATTCCCCGAGACATTCATTCCTTCAATTCTATAGGCATGTCCTGCGACTGTCTTTATGATTCTTCTTATCATGGCTGAAACATCATCACTCCTTCATCAATGTAACAAATTTGTTCTCCAGCTGCTCCTTCAATCCTGGCAGATTAGTAGCGTATGCATGCATATTCATGTACTCAACTTAATCAATTTCATCCAACTATTAAGACACACATTAAAATAGCTATATGAAATACTACAGTACATACATACATACATACATACATACATACATACATACATACATACATACATACATACATACATACATACATACATACATACATACATACATACATACATACATACATACATACATACATACATACATACATACATACATACATACATACATATATATATATATATATATATATATATATATATATATATATATATATATATATATATATATATATATATATATATATATATATATATATATATATATATATATATATAGCAAGGTGTGTCTACTATTTCCTACCCACAAGTTTGAGGATCTAACTCCACTTATAGCATATATAAAAACTTAAGCACTTAAAAAGTCGCACAAATGTTTTAGGAATGTTTAGGAACATAGCATAAAATATCATAAAACAAAGACTAACTTTAGTCTCATCACTACTCCCAATCATTTATATCCTTTCATTCTTCTAATCAATCTCCACCATTGATTGATAACTCATAAAATCAATAAATACAATATCTCCTAATTCATGATCATCCACAATCTTTGAGCATTTATTATTATTGTGATTTCATGCTAATAGTGTGTTATCAAGGTTATTCTGTTGTGAATGAAAACCACATATCTATCTATTCATACACATTGTAATCATATACAATGGAACAATATAGAATCATATGAATCTATAATTATTTAATCATTTCATTTCATTTCATTAATTTTATGCTTTATTGAGAAACTAGTTTGAATTGTATGATTTTGGGGTTTTTCATTGTTATTACTCCTATTTTGTAATTTCACTTTATCAACCACAACAAGCACAAGAAGTTTTGTTTCTTTGTAGTGTAAGATTTGGAGAACCCACAAGCCTCTTAAGCATCTCAATGGTGGATTAAGTAATATCTCATCTATAAGAATTTATGAGATACCAAATGCGATGAATGCAAAATAAATTACATAAGGGGGGCTCTTCTACTAGGTTAAAACCCATATTGTAGGGTTTGATGAATAAACTTGTTTAATTACAAATGTATGGGCATCCTTAAAATTCTATATTAAATTTATCCATCCTATAAAATACAACAAAAGAAACCATTTATAATGAGAATTGCCTCTATATCATCTTTAAGTTTCCAAGTACATTGGACTAATTCTCTAGAAAGGACAATGAGACTTTGATACCCATAAATTTCCAGAGAAATGCATGTTTATAAAAATGTAACACATCATTAATAATTAGGTTCAAATTAATGAGTAAAATGAGATGATGGACTAACTTTTTTTATATAACCCATTATACTAGGGGTAATCCTTTGATCAAATCTACCATCATGTGTTGCTTGCATTAGGAACTTGACATAATTTTATGATAAGAGGTTGTGGACTAATTGGATCAAATTTATTCAAAGGAAAAATGGACCCTCTAGGACCCCTCTAGACACAACCATTAGTTACAAAAGATAGAGATGGTTGCATAACAATGTACCCAAGACCAACCACATATCACTAGCTAGTTAGCATTAAATTCCACCATCATCTGGATATGAATAAACCCAAAAAAACTACCAAAAAAATATTGTAAAGAACACAAGCTAAGAAGGAAGAGAATAACCCATAGGGAATCACAAATATAATAGTTGTACAACCTAAAGGTGCCTCCCATGCGTTGCATAATTTGCAATCCTTATCATTCACCCTCTAATTAAGCCCAATCTATTTAAAATTATATTATATGACCAATTTATTTGAAATAGGTCAAATTTATTTGGAATGATAATTTAATTTTACATGGTTTTTATATGTACATGAGTAATTTGTGTATTTTTTAAACAATAGGATTATACACCAATTTATTTGGACTAAATCTAATTTGATTAGAATTACATATTTTTTCATATCTACTTAAGCTATTTTATTTTATTTATTTAAAATATTTAAGATTAATTTAATATTATTTTAAAAAGACTTGTTTTATTTAAAATAAAACTAAGTCTATTTCGAATGGAATTTAGAAATTTAAACTATTTTAAAGTCCATATTATTTGAAATGATTTATATAAAAATTAGATAATCAAACTTCATACCAACCTATATACTATATTTCATTTTATTATAAATATTTCTTGTAAAACAAGACAACAAAGTCTACACATTAGGATGCTAAAATCTAAACAAATATACATATATAAGATTGATCATTTTATGAAATACATAAATCAAGACCCAATTGTACAAGGCTTGAAAAATGGTCTAAATCATTTATTTGATGTCAAAATTTGATTATCATTGACAAACAATGTCCCATGTTGATTCCTTTGTATAAGTTTTGAGTGCCTATGTAGTGATTCTTCAATCCACTCTCTATTTTACATGCTTCCCACTAGCCTATAGTGTGATATTTATAAAAAACACGCCCAATCCCTATTCCACAGTCTATATGCTCACAATTAAACTCTTAAATACATTCTATATTTACATATCCATTAGCACCCTTAAAATCATGTTATATGGCAAGAGGGCTTCTTTCTATACTACCCAAAAAAAACCATTGAACATTACTGTTTTGAAAACATTAACTAGATAATGTTGCTTGACACTAATCTATAGCTAGCCTGCTCTCCTTTATTATCTCCTCTTCAAAGAAATTTCATTTTCGAACATTTTTCTCTTTATATTTTGCATAACAAATAAAACATTCAAGAATTTGTTAATTTCAATATTAAATAATTTAATATATGACATATTGTGTTGTATCTAAATTATATTTCCCTTAAATAATCATAAAATATTGAAACAATATTCCATGAACTCAAATGATTGCAACCAGTCATCATTGAAATAGAAATAATGCCCTACATAATTTTCTTAGACACTATGTACTATCACCTCCACATATATATTTGAATTGTGATATTATGATTAAGCTTCTTTTTATGGTTTAGACATAATTTTGAGTAAATTTATTTCTTCTACATTTTAGATCAAAACAAAACAAGAAAATATATTGAGATCAATTCCTATCCTATCTGTTCTGTGTACTGTAAAATGGAAAAACATAAAATCCAGCTTGGAATAATATCAATTTCAATTTACTTACAGGGTGTACAGGAGGAGGATATCTTATCAGAACTTTTCCAGTGGGCTTGCTGGTGAACTGGTGATTCAACTAGAATAACAAATCATAGAGAATGTCGTCCATTAAATCTCTGAATATTCCTCGCTCAACAACCAAGACCATCTCGCTCACTTCCATGGCTTCTGCATTGTTAGAGAATGATATCTCCAAATCGTTGTCCAGAAGTTTAGTAACTCCATTAAAAATGTTTCCCCATTCAACACTTGTTAAGCTCTCAATCTCCATCACAACACTATTGACAATATCATGACCGCTCAGCCTGCTACTGCGACAACCTCTGCCTCTCTGTGGAATTCGTGAGTATGGCGACACAGCAGATTTTCTTCGCAACACTTCGTTCACTGTGTCGAACAACAGCCGCCGATTAGAACGTTGAGCATCTGCTTCCTCAACATTTTTGTATTTCTTTTCTAATTCATGGAAAATTTGAGAGTCCATTGAGAAATTGCCAGGAAAATACAAATCCATGCTTATATCTTTTTCTTCGTCGCCTTCTTTCAGCAGACCACAAGCCGTGAAAAGCTCTGTCACGAAATCTCGAACTTCGAAGTCATTGCTCTGAGATTTGTGATTGCAGTGAAAAGAATCCCTAGGTTCTGGCTTCTGCAAAATATTCTCAGTAGAATCCATTAGATCTGGCTCTTCTGAGTGCCAGTCGGAAATAAAATCTTTGTCGCAGGGTTTCGCGGTGGTTTTCTGCAGAATTTTCTCAGGAGAATGCATTAAATCTGGCTCTTCTGGCTGCCAATCGGAAATAAACTCTTTCTCGCAGGGTTTCGCTGTGGTTTCCTGCGAAATATTCTCAGTAGAATGCATTAAATCTGGCTCTGCTGGCTGCCAGTCGGGAATAAACTCTTTCTTGCAGGACCTCGCGGTGGTTTCCTGCAAATTATTCTCAGTGGAATGCATTAAATTTGGCTCTTCCGGCTGCCAGTAGGGAATAAACTCTTTCTCGCAGCTTTTGGCGGCGCTTTTCTGCTCTGCCTTGCAAACTTGATTTGTAGCTTTCGAATTTACTTGCTGCCGCTAACAAAATCACAATGAAAACTGAATTTCATTTATAGGAACAAATATTTAAAAACAAGAAATCAATAAAATGCACAAGGTGAATGAATTATCTTACCCTGGATTTGGAACTAAAATCCAAGCTTCGCTTTCCCTTCGAAGGCTGAATGCTGAATTTAGATTCCGAATTGCAGCAGGCGCGCGGAGAAGACTCTTCATCTCTTTTAAAGCGTGTCTTGTCGAGCCTGACTTCCATGGCTTTCTTCATTCTCTTCTCGTTCGGATCGTCCTTCGGGGAACGCGGAGGCGAAATCTCGGATCTGAACCGAGACGAATGCTTATGCGGCGATGCAGCATTCGATATTTCCTGCGGCATTTTATTTGCGATCGGTTTTGATCTTTTCGACGACAAGTCGTCACCTAATTTTCTTGTCTTCTGCGGAGATTTGCCAGAGCTTCTAGAAGAAAACGCTCCAGATTCATCTTGTACTGGAGACGAGGATCCAAACTTTTCGACAGGCTTCGTTTTTATAGCAGGAAGCTTTGGATCAGAACAAGTGTAGATCTTTACAGCTTCTTCAGCTTCGTCAAGAGCTTCTTCTACTTCTGCATCAGCTATCGAATTTTGAACGCATTGTTCCGCTGGAATTTTGGCAGTCGAACACAAGTTCGAGTCTTTTCCCGAACAGTTCAGGCGAGCAGGATTATTATTTTTATCTTGCGCGTGAATCACTGCTTCAGATTTGTGCTTTGATTGAGAAAGAGAAACAGGCTGGTGAATCATATCCAGCAGTATTTTGGCTGCGAGGGGCCTTGGACTGGGCGGCGCCGAGGGTTTCGTCGGAGCAGGATCTTTTGCTTTGCGGACCTGTAAAGGGGGATCTGGCATTTCGCCCAATCCCATAAGCTTTGCAACAATGTTGCTTGGCCGCCTCGCAGGCGAATCCGTAACACCTACAGAGATCCTGGGAAACTCCATAGTCCTAAGCGAAGAACTACGGTATGTATCCCTGTGATCCACAGGAGGCCTCGAAATTTCTCTGCCGTCGCAAGAATACCTGGATCTTGCAGTGAAACTTGGCGGACTCTCCATCGAATCATCCTCAGGTTGCCAAGGAATTTGCAATATCTCCGTTGACTGTGTTCTTCGATGAGATCTGTTTCTCAGGCCCGGCGATAAGCGGTAGGGAAATTCACCTTCAGATCTTCTCGATTCGTCGTCCGTCTCAGCTTCGGCGCTTCTGAAAGCAAGCATACGCCTCGGTAGCTTTGAGGAATCAACGGAACCCCTCGGATCATCAATATTTTCCATGGGCTCTGAACCAGGCGAACGGCCTGGTGAAAATAATCATTAAATTAATTGAAACTGCAAAATTGCAAATCCATTTAACACACTGCAAATTCAATAATAACATCAAAGCAAATTGCATAATCACCTGCTGCGATCCTCCTGTTGCCATGCAAATTCCGGAAATGGTGCCTATCAAAGATCTGGAGAATTCCAGTCATGCATCCCATTTGCCGCTTCTTTTCCAGCGGAGGATCATCAGATATCAAATAAAGAAATTTTCCAGAATATGACATATTTCCTTTGCCTGCTTCAAATATATTTTCCTTTGATGCTTGCGATCAGCGACAAATCTATTTTCCTTTGATGCTTGAGATCAGCGACCATTTCTGCACATCAAGCCAAGTATTTTACCATATCCACTCCACCTCCATGAATGAAACGATCAGAACAGAAAAACTAAGTATTTACCTTAAAATTTAACGGCCTGTGACTGTAAATCTGTCCGCCATTGCAAACCCGCGAAAACAATTCTATCCACAACAGAGTCAATTCTGACATGGAAGAACAGGTTGAAGACGTTTTTGCCTATACACAAGTGAAATGATAGGATAATCAATCTCAAATTCAATAAAATTCCTCCTTGTCATTCACATTCAGGACGTAGGAACTTGCAATTTTGAATTTGATATCGAGAAATTGAGAAGATGAAGAATTTGAAAAATGGAAAGGGTGGGAATCAGAGGAAGTTACATAAGAATTTGGAGTTCCAGAGAGATTATAAGAATGGTTAAAGGCAGCGTGGTATGCGGAATGCTTAAGCTGCCTCGTAACTTGACAAATGACAGCCTATTTTCTGCCAAGGAATAAGGAAAGTCTCCACCATTACAGCTTTCTTCGCACCAGAATGTCAAACGTTGTTTAACGAGGCACTTTGAATTTATACTAATCAGACCAGAAAACTTGTATTCACCATATTAATAGAACCATGAACTTTGAAAATTCATTCGTAAAGTGCATACTGGTAAACACCTTACGGCAAAGATCGATCGGTTCTTAGCTCTCTATATCCATTCATTGGATGATAAAGTTCTGGAAAAGCTTTACAAATCTTTTAATAGCTATAGAGAGCTAAGAAAAAGTATAATATTCATCAAAATATTTACACTCACGACTTAAGAATATTTTTTTTGATGAATAGGATACATCTGAATGCAAATCCTACATTTCAAAGGTAGGCAAAAGAAAAAAAAATTAAAAAAATCAAATATTAGAAGTCCTATGCTTTGAAGGATATGCATATGCAAATTGTAATCTAATTTATGTTTTATCTATTATTTTTTTGGTTCTTATAACATTGGTCATTCTCTTTGTTATCTTTTTTCTTTTCATTTCTAGTAGCTTTATAATTTACAAATGAATTTCATTGTGTTAGGTCTCTACCCACATTCATTTGTGCTATTGACAACTGTACTCAACCATGTTTAAAGTGTGTTGTTAGTTCTTACATGTTATAATTTTTAGTGCAATTTTGATTGTAATCATGTATGTTGATGTTCATAGGTTGAGATAGGCAATGGTTAAATTCAAACATGCACAAGTGTTCTTGAAAATCAAGAATTAGTTGATAAAGTTACTTTAAGTTGTTTCCACATAATTGATTAAAAATGTTCATGTTAGAAATGATTTTTGATGGCATGACAAACATTTTATTTTAGTCACTTATAAATTTATATAACCTTCAATCACCTTACCATACAACCAAGAAGCCACAAGACATGAGGAATTTGATATTTTAAAGGATTCCTTCATGTTTCGACTCAAATAGGGATAAAATTCTCCATTTGAATACTAGAAAGAGACTTGTGGCCTCTACCCACAAAAGGGTTGCCATTTTTGAAGATGACGGGTCAAAATATACCCCCTCTATAGATTTTGTTCTTGACTCTCTTGACCCAATAACTTTGAAAAAGATTAAGGGAAAATCTAAATTTTTGGTTGCAAATGTGAAAAGAAAGAGGGACTCACCTGGGTCCCTTCCCCATATGGAGTCAAGGAAATCGACCCGAGTAAAGAAACATAAGAATATGAAGGAGGATATCCATGTTTCCCCTACTGATCCCCATACGATACTGTTGAGAAGGATCACATGGACATCCATGTGGAGATTCCCTTGGAGGTGGGGAAGGATACCCTGGTGGAAAAAGGTTCTTATGTGCCTGAGAACCTGACTACTGCCAGCCTGGTAAAAAATTAATGGATATATAGCCAACAAGTTGTGTGGAATTGGATGATTGATGAGTTCTATGCTCTCAAGGAAATTCCCTCCCCAACTGATCCCAAATTAGATAATATTATGGCTAGTACCCAAACTCTAGCCCGTGGCATTAGTGAACTTAAAAAGGGTCATGAAAATTGTATTAACAAGTTGGAAGGCTATATAAATACATTGTACATGATAGAGTTAAAGCCATTGTTGTTGTTAGTAAGACAATAATGGATAGTTCTACTGAAGGGATTATGAAATTGAATGAACAAGCAAAGATGCTTCAAGCTCTTTCTAAGAGTGCTTGTGCTTCTCCCTCAGTTAGTGTTAAAACTATTAGAGTGGGACATAGGAAAGACACAGTTTCCAATATGGACATGACTCCTGCTATTGGTGATCCAAACAAAGATACACTTCCTAGCCCTGCTACTAGACTCCATAGAAAAGATAAGGGATCCACTCATGTTGACATTATCATTAATAAAGCTAGGAGTATTCATGAGGATATTCTTAGGAAAAATACCAAACTAGTTAATTCTTTGTAGTTTGTTGGGCCTTTGGTCCCCTTTTTGGCTTTTGTGTCTTCTGGTTGGTAAGATTTTGTTTATCTATTGGTTGCAGATTGTTACTCTTTGAATCTCTGTTATTTTGGATGTCAGGTTTCTGGTCCTCTTATTATCTATTATTTTGTTTATCTATTGCTTGAGTCTCTATTACTCTTTGAATCTTTGTTAATACATATAAAAATGATAGTCACATTTAGGCATCAAGTCATATTAGGGATTTTGATGAATTTTTCATAAAAATTTCCCCTAGGTTGAAGGCCTAAATTTAATTTTGTGAAGAAATTTCTACACTAGATTTAAATAAAGATCCATGGTATGCATTGCCATCACTTTTTGGTACCCATGTCCTATTCATCTTCTTCCTGATCTCTTCTACATCAACCTTTTGTTTTACCTTACCATTGTTCTACATTTTATTGTTGTTCATCTAGCCTCGAATGTTCATGTTCACATTTCCAATTCTACATAATTTTACAATATGACTTGGATTGTTGCATTTTTAACATACCACATTTGATTGATCATACCTATAGCTCACTTGATTTCCTCTAGATCTATATTTCTTATAAATATGTCCAAATGTTTTACATGTATAACATCTAACATTCCCTTTGTTCAAAGAATTATTCACCATAATCTTACAATTACTTGATTTATGACCATAGTTGTTGCATTTGAAACATTAACCAGAAAAGGATGTAGCATTCATTCTATTCTGCATTGTGCATCCCTATGACCAAATTTTTTGTATACAAAGCATTTATTGTTAAAATTTTGAGGAATAGGTTTTCTTACTAGGGACCTTTTAGGTTTTCCATTATGATTTCTTGGTAAGGGATTTCTTTGACCAGATCCATAATTATCTATTTTCTCAAAACCAAGACCATGTGTATCACCTTTCATTCTCTAAATTTTAAGTTGTCCATCAAGCTTAGTTGAGCTGGCCATGAACATCTCCTTGAATTCATTTGTAGTAGCAAGGTCACTTCTCAAGACAACATGTATCATTCCAAGTCCTTCCTAATTTTGTCTGGATTACTCTAAATCAAGTCATAGCTACCCAATCTTACAATTCAGTTTGTAGCATTCATCAGATTTATCCTTTAGGGGTTGCTCAAGATCCTCCTCATTCTTCTTCCTAGTTTTAATCTTCATAGTCAGCTTCAACACCATAGATTTCATCTCCCACTTCAGGTTTTCTTTGTCTTTTGCAAAATTCTCACATATCAAGGCTTGAGTATTATCATTTGAGTTTTCTTTCTTCTTTTAGTGCTCAACAAGTCCCTTCCTCTTGTCCATGGATTTCTTCAATTGTCCTTTCAATGTCTCAATGAGATTCTTAACTTTCTTAAGTATCTTCTTCAATTCCATGACTTCAACATTAGATTGATCAAGATCTTCAAGTGCAACCAGGAGATTCTTCTAAAAATTTCATTCTGTAGCATTCATCAAATTTATCCTTTAGGGATTTCTCAAGATTCTCCTCATTATTATTCCTAGTTTTAATTTTTCATAGTCAGCTTCAACACCATAGATTCCATCTCCTACTTCAGGTTTTCTTTGTCTTCTACAAGCTTCTCACAAATCAAGGCTTGAGTATTATCATTTGAGTTTTCTTTTTGATTTATCTTCTCAGCAAGTTCCTTCCTCTTGTCCATGGATTTTTTCAATTTTCCTTTCAATGTCTCAATGAAATTCTTAACTTCCTTAAGTATCTTCTTCAATTCCATGACTTCAGCATTAGTTTGGTCAAGATCTTCAAGTGCAACCAGGAGCCTCTTCTGAACACTACTTGAACCTACTTAATCACTCATCAGGATCTTCCTCAAGCTGTTAGACTTCCTCTAATGCACAAGGCTCTAATACCAATTTTTGGTATTAAGAAACACCGAGAGGGGGGTGAATTAGTGTTATGCAATTTATAACTTTAACAATATGATTCTTGAACCATTAACCACATGAAATGAAAAACTAAAGTGTAGAAGCATAAAACAAACATCCAAAACACCATAATACCAAGATTTTTATCATGGAAACCCTATTAGGGGAAAACCATGGTGGAGATGGAACCCAAAAATAAAAATACTTTGCATAAGTATGTATAACCATGTTAAAGGTTTACAAAAGGAATGCACATGCATTAGGCTAATAGCCTAGAGCTCACTGCTCAAATACAAAAGGAAGTCTTATTGCCTTAAATATATGGACAAAAATCCATAGATAGATTGAATTGGTATGTCGTATCAACAAATGCATAGATAGATTGAACTGGTACGCTGCATCAACAAATGCCAAATTAGTTCTGATTAAATGTAGTATACCAAATCAACATGCTTCATGCTATATTAATGCTCTGCTCTTATTCAAACCTCAAATCATCATACTTCATTAATATGCATACATCATGTACATGTCAAAATGATCGACCAAATCAATCTTATATATTTTTTATAAATATTAAATCATCCACTGGGTTGGCCTTAAGAACATATCCAAAATAATGAAACATGTAGTGTTACTCATCTAGATATATTTGAAAACCATAATGTAGACCTCAAGTTACTAGGAAAAACCCTTCCCACATGTCATCTCAATATCCTTGAGCTCATAAAAAAACATTGACATTGATCTGATAGATCCACATAAAAATTTATTATACTTCGTTGTTTTTCTTCACTTTATACCCAATAATTGTCAAATAGATCCTCATAACTTGATCAAAACATAAATCTAGCCAATGTGAATCTAGGATACGATATAGTATACCTTCATTATGCTTGGACCATAGGTTACTAGCTCAAAATACTAAATTGGGTATCCATTCTAAACCATTTACCATAAATTTTTAACTATTCTACAACTACTAGACTTAACTAGATCTACATTTAGACTTATGGTATGATAAAAAAATAATATGAGAACATGTACAATGATGATACTTTCCACCAATGACAACATCAAAACCCTCTAAGAATTTTATCTTGCCAATGGGCTAAGCATCTTAACCAAACATAGTTCAAATCATGCCAACACCCAAATATTCCTATGGTGGAAAGGAATGAGAAACAAACCACAAAAAATCTTAATTGGGGCCAAAAATAAACATCATACATGTTACTCTTCATCTTGCATTCACAAAAGAATATATGAAGTGTAAACACCCAATGTAGTACCTCCATAGTTTGCTTTCAGTTTTTCAGTGTCATACTCTTTTAGGCCACATTGTTGTGTGCAGATTTTATTATTTCAGTGACTAGTGATGATCTGGATTATGTTTTGATTATGTCATGTGATGTTATGTTTGAATATTGATATATTATGTTGAGATGTTTCATATTTCAGCTGGATTATGATGTACTTACCTCATACTTGCATGTGTATGGTGTTCATATCTATGCATCTATTTTATGTGTCTATATGGTAGAGGACGGAGGCGTAGTTACTCACTTTGTCGAGATCTACACGACCGACCGTACCCTACCATTGTTTTCCATTTGTTGTATGTACATGCTTTGATTTGTGATGACAAGTTTGCAAGTATAGGGCATCGTCGTCCCTGAATTGGTGGGAGTGAGCATGGCCAAAAATATACTCATCTCAATGGTAAAGAGGGGAGGTAACAGATGGACCCAAAAACTCTAAATCTAAGCCCAATTATCTTAATTATTGGATAAGTATCCATTGACCACCTTACTCAAATTTTTCAGGTGACAGAGTTCATGGAACCCATCTTTGTGTTGGTATGTTTATTTGATGGTCCTGATTTATTGCTGTTTGTATGTGTGATTTTCTATAGTTATAAATTTAATATTATATTGGAAAATAATATTAAGTTTATTTCCTATGTTATTTTATGATTGTTAATTAATTAAAAATCAAATATTAGGATATTTGATATTAATTAATTAATTTTGTGAAAATATATTTGAAATTGTCCTTTAGTTATTAAATTAATATTTATAGCATGATTTATTGATGTTAGAAATTTTAAATTATTTAATAATAGATTTCATTATTTACATGTGCTTTATTTAGTATGAAAGTGATTGGTTTGGGAAAAATGACAACTTGTCTTTAGGAGACTAAGTTGTGTTATGCATAATTAAATTAATTTTATTTTATTAATTAGTATTTTCTCTCAACAAAGAGAGAGAGTTGGATTAGAAGTTCTATGTGTGAGTCATCTAGGGTTTTCTTGATTGTTGGAGTTGAACCCCTAATAGGGGGATTTGGCATTCATTTTGGTTAATGAGTTTTGTGAGAGCAATTTTGGAGAGAGTTTTTGGGAGTTTTATGCTTTCTTTATGTTCTTGAGCTTTTGGAGATTGTGCATGAATTCTGGGTGAAGATTGCTTGCTTTGGATTTGGGAATTTCTTGCACTGTGACTCAGAGCCTACAGGTTGAGCTTTTCTATTGGTAGTTCTAGATTGTATTCATCTCACAGGCAATTTTTTTCAGTATCTAGCATTGGATTGAGGTAGGGTTTGATTTAATATTCCTGTAATTTCATTTATAAAATTTTCATTATATAGATGTTCTTGATTTGATTTGAGGATGTAGATCTGTTCTCATTTATGCTTTCATTATGGGTATTAGAAAACCCTTTGAATTATGCCCTTTATTTTATTTTGTGACTTGGCATAGTAGGGTTACACTGCCAAAATTTTAGAGAAAAAAATCCATCCTAGGGCACCTAGAAAACAAAAAATTAAAATCTCTATAGTTAGTTCTATAGTATGAATGATTTAATTAAATGGGTTGTGAACAAAAAAACCAATTTAAGTGAAAATTTATCATTCTGGGTGAAAAATACAACTCTCTATAAAAAATGACAGTCAAAAGAAAATTACATAGTAAAATCTTTAGTTTACTATTTAATTTATTAGTACATTTTAGGTGGTTGCAAAAAAAATAAAACATTGGTGAAAAACAAAATAAAGAAAAGACAAAGGAAACATTCATGTGTTAAAAATTTAGAATTTTCCAATTCTGGAAAAAAATTCACCAGGTCTGTGTAAAATCCATTTTTGGAAACAAAGCCTATTAAAATATGTTTATGAGTTTTCAAAGTATATATATATATATATATATATTTTATTAACAAGTTTTTAATACATACATATATATATATATATATATATATATATATATATATATATATATATATATATATATATATATATATATATTTTTGTGTGTTTTAAATTTTTTTTAATAAAACAAAATTTTTAAAAAAATGATGACTTTGGGGTGGGGACCACCTGTCCCCTATCCCCTTCCTCGTGCCCCCCCGTGCGGTGTAACTTGCCGCGCACGACAGTCTAGAACTGTCGCATGATAGTCTAGAGCTGCCACCGGCAGAGCTAGGCCTGCCGTGTGGGTAGGGGTGGTGGGTGGCCGCAGGCCCCCCCACGCACTTTGCTTTTAAAAAAAACTCAATCTCTTTTTTATTATAAAAATTTCATTTATTTTTATTTGATATTTAAAATGCATTGTTTTATATGTTATTTAATAATATTAATAAATTATTATATATATATATATATATATATATATATATATATATATATATATATATATAATTTGTTAAGGATTAAAATTTATTTAAATAAATAGTTTGTTAGTAAATGAATTTTATGGTGTTCATAATTAACTAGTAAGTTAATTTTTATTAATATGATTTATAAAAAATATTATATTAATAAAAATTCTATTATCATGTTTTGCTTAATATTATAATGGAGTTTCATTTAATAATGATAATTTTTGTTAATGAAATTTCTTATTTAACATAAGCACAATTTTGTTAGAAAATTTAAATCAAGGGTCATTAAAATCTATAGTTTTCATAATTTTGTATTAATTATTCAATTATAAGAATGTCATTTGTAGGGTGTTAAGATTTTAACCTTGCAACTCAATTATTGTCATTCATAGAACAATATTTTGGTTATTTTCTAACGAAATTGGGTATTTCCGTTAAGATGGATTCTATGACACTATTTAGGTAAATTGACTTACTTATGATATTATTGGTCATGATTATTGTGAAAATTTTCTAGTAGACCCTTTTCTTGAATTCATTTATGATGAATATGGAACATATTGGATTATGGTTTTATTTCAGTTCAAATTGATGTGATTGTGTATTCTTCTTGTCTTCTTTTTCAGTATGGGTTGTCGGGTTCTAGATGACCTAGGGGAAATACAGAGGCTGGGGTATGAGCCAGATGTTCATGTTATCAGTTATGTTTGGTGTGTGTGTAATCTATTTGTTTATATTCCAGTTGACCTTATAGGCTCATGTTGTATTATGTGATTCGATGATTATGTTTATGTAGTCTTCCCTAAATCTTGTGATGATTCTGGATGTATGACTATCTATTTTTATCCATGTTAGATCTAGGAGAGATCTTTGAGCCTAGGGTAGTTTACCTAGACATGTGTTAGGAGGTGACTTGCAATAAGTGTCGGGGCCCACAAGTGGCTGCCAGGATCACTTATTGTAAGTATCTGTAATCGAGTGATAACTTAATAAATTAAGGAGAAATAATTGAACCTAATAAGATAAGTTCCTCACCCATGCTTGAGTGCTAGTATGGACTAAGATGGGAATGGAGATGATGTTGGCCACCTTGAGAGGTGTGTCTAGCATAGTTAATGGCTTCATCTGTACGAGAAGTCATTGATCCGTGTATGGTCACTTGAGTGCCGGGATCCAGAGAAATTACCAGGATGAGACTCAAGGGTTAGACGTACATGATGACACCTGCCTATGCATAGTCTAGTTATCCTACACGGTCGGTTGCCTCTGGACTAGTGAGTCATACCTATCACTATATTTGTTGACCTTGAGTTAGTAAGCTTTCAGGATTCCTTTGCTTAGTGGTGTTTCCTGATTTGATTTTATTATCCAATTGGGGTCCAATGTTATCTCCTCAGCACGGTGGGGTAGACCTTTGTGGTTCTATACAGATGGGTGGTAGGGATTCTTTACCATTTGAGAATCGATGTCCTGGTGTCGGTGCTTGATGGTATCTTGTAGATGGATTTCTTATGTTACTTCATCATTGATGTTCCTTATTTATGTATTCTTTACTGTAAATCTTGTATTAGAGTATCACATGTGATACCTAATCTGGATATTGTAATTTAGTTGTTAGAGGGATTACTACATACCCTGTGACATGTGCAATGGATGTATGTTTATTAGGATTCATGGTTATTCATGAGATGTAATCATTTTGATGTAATTGTTGTATTTAATTTATGGAATCATTTGTTGATGTTATTTAATGAGTTATGTTAGAAAGTAATACTATGTCATGGGATCCATTAGTTTTGTAACCTATGTATGCAATGTGTGTTATGTGAGATAATGGTTAATGCATTCATGTGATTGTATATCTTAATTGTAAACTTTAGGAAAAAACATTATTCACCAAACTTAGTTTCATGTTCTAGGTTAGTTTCTTTTGGGTTCCCTGGCAGGGCGTTACATTTGGTATCAGAGCCAGGTTTCTACACTGGGAACTCTAGGTATGTATGCTCATTAAGTTTTTCTGTGCTTAGTTCAAACTTGAAACAAAACTTAGACATATAACATATTTGTTTTTAGACTATTGCTTTATGATCATCTTGTCTTGGTTTATGTTTTGATCTATGCTATGAGTGTTTGCTGGTTTCTTCATGTTGCAGGAATCATGCTTGTAACTAGAGCAGCTAGAGGCAGAGGTAGAGGTAGGTCTGGAGGACATGGTAGGGGAAGGAAACCTAGCCCCTCCACAAGTGTCAATCAAGAGAGTCATCACCAATAGTCTAGGGGTGAACAGAGAGAGGATCATCAGGATGATCCTGTTATGAGATAGCTCTTGCGGGCAATCCTTTCTTATCTTGGTCCTGATCAGGATAGAGCAGATCAGGAAGGTTCACATAATTCCCAGAGGAATGAAGGAGAGAGGGAAAGATCCAAGAGTCCTCTAAAGAGGAAATTCATTGTGCATCCTTCAGTGGTAGCAGAAAACCATATGCGGGATCTTATGAGGGGATGACCTATTCCCTTTGATGGGAAGGGTACAGGTCTTGAGGCTGAGACATGGTTGATAGCCTTGGAGCGAAGTTTTTCCATGCACCCATTTAGTAGCAACACCAGAGCTAGATATGCTATGGCACAGCTCATAGATTTTGTAGTGGTATGGTGGAAAATTGAGGAAGAGAAGCTGGGTCTTCAAATGGACATAGTTACATGGGAATTGTTCTTGGAACATTTTTGAGAATGTTTCTTATTTGATCAATGGAGGAAATAGAGGGCCGATGAGTTTCATAATTTGAAATAGCTGACTATGACGATGAGTGAATATGAGCACAAATTCTTTGAGCTCAAGCAATATGCCAGGTTTGGTCATGATACAGCCTTACTGGTACAACATTTTGTCAAGGGGCTGAATGCGTGTATTATTGGAGAGGTTTTACTCTTTGAGCCTAAGACCCTTAGGGAAGCGGTTGTTAAGGCTACACTTAAGGAGGCTAATATAGTCTTAGGACATGATCGACATTCAGGTGCTTCAATAGGTGGACCTTCAGGATCAAGTTTTAGAGGGAACCAGTCTTAGGGTAATGGGAACTTCAAGAAGTCTTCGAACTTCTACAAAGGTAACCAGAACCAGCAGCAGGTTAAGTCACCTCCACTTCCTTCTACTTAGAGTGGTGGTTCTTAGACCAAGAACTTTCATAGTGTTCAGTAGAGTAAGGATCATTCTTTTGTTCAGCCTACTCAGAGTGCTCAGCAGAGTGCCAACAGGGGTAGCTTCCAACAATCTAGTGTTCTTGCAATGAGGAGAGTGTTCAAGGGGGATTGCTTCACTTGTGGCCAACAAGGTCATAAGTCGTACAATTGTCCTCAGTTTGTAGGATAGAAGCCAATAGCTTTCAATCCTACAGTTGGAGATGTAGGTAGAGCTCATAGGGCCTTTGCAGTTGGGAACGATCCTCAGTGTTTGAACCCTAAGGCAAGAAAGGGTCCAATGGGACCTTCTCAATGATCTTCGGTTTAGTTTCTTTCAGTGCAGTTAGATTTATGGGATTCATGTCCCTACTTGTTCCAGGCTTCCAGGAGTAAGCCTAATCCTAGGGGGGAGGATGTAGTACCTCCATAGTTTGCTTTTAGTTTTTCAGTGCCATACTCTTTTAGGCCACATTGTTGTGTGCAAATTTTATTATTTCAGTGACTAGTGATGATCTGGATTATGTTTTGATTATGTCATGTGATGTTATGTTTGAATATTGATATATTATGTTGAGAGGTTTCATATTTTAGTTGGATTATGATATACTTACCCCATGCTAGCATGTGTATGGTGTTAATATGTATGTATCTATTTTATGTGTCTATATGGTAGAGGACGGAGGTGTAGTTACTCACTTTGTCGAGATCCACACGATCAACCGTACCCTACCATTGTTTTCCATTTGTTGTATGTACATGCTTTGATTTGTGATGATAGGTTTGTAGGTACAGGGCATCATCTTCCCTGAATTGGCAGGAGTGAGCGTGCCCAAAAATATACTCGTCTCAATGGTAAAGAGGGGAGGTAACAGATGGATCCAAAAACTCTAAATCTAAGCCCAATTATCTTGATTATTGGATAAGTATCCGTTGACCACCTTACTTGAATTTGTCAGGTGACAAAGTTCATGGAACCCATCTCTGTGTTGGTATGTTTATTTGATGGTCTTGATTTATTGTTGTTTGTATGTGTGATTTTCTATAGTTATAAATTTAATATTATATTAGAAAATAATATTAAGTTTATTTCCTATGTTATTTTATGACCGTTAATTAATTAAAAATCAAATATTAGGATATTTGATATTAATTAATTAATTTTGTGAAAATATATTTGAAATTGTCCTTTAGTTATTAAATTAATATTTATAGCATGATTTATTGATGTTAGGAATTTTAAATTATTTAATAATAGATTTCATTATTTACATGTGCTTTATTTAGTATGAAAGTGATTGGTTTGGGAAAAATGACTTGTCTTTAGGAGACTAAGTTGTGTTGTGCATAATTAAATTAATTTTATTTTATTAATTAGTATTTTCTCTCAACAAAGAGAGAGAGTTGGATTAGAAGTTCTATGTGTGAGTCATCTAGTGTTTGCTTGATTGTTGGAGTTAAACCCCTAATAGGGGGATTTGGCATTCATTTTGGTTAATGAGTTTTGTGAGAGCAATTTTGGAGAGAGTTTTTGGGAGTTTTATGCTTTCTTTGTGTTCTTGAGCTTTTGGAGATTGTGCATGAATTCTGGGTGAAGATTGCTTGCTTTGGATTTGAGAATTTCTTGCACTATGACTCAGAGCCTGCAGGTTGAGCTTTTCTATTGGCAGTTCTGGATTGTATTCATCTCACAGGCAATCTATTTTAGTATCTAGCATTGGATTGAGGTAGGGTTTGATTTAATCTTCCTGTAATTTCATTTATAAAATTTTCATTATATAGATGTGCTTGATTTGATTTGAGGATGCAGATCTGTTCTCATTTATGCTTTCATTATGGGTATTAGAAAACCCTTTGAATTATGCCCTTTATTTTATTTTGTGACTTGGCATAGTAGGGTTACGCTGCCGAAATTTCAAAGAAAAAAATCCATCCTAGGGCACCTAGAAAACAAAAAATTAAAATCTCTATAGTTAGTTCTATAGTATGAATGATTTAATTAAATGGGTTGTGAACAAAAAAACCAATTTAAGTGAAAATTTATCATTCTGGGTGAAAAATACAACTCTCTGTAAAAAATGACAGTCAAAAGAAAATTAAACAGTAAAATCTTTAGTTTACTATTTAATTTATTAGTAAATTGTATGTGGTTGCAAACAAAATAAAACATTGGTGAAAAACAAAATAAAGAAAAGACAAAGGAAACATTCATGTGTTAAAAATTTAGAATTTTCCAATTCTGGAAAAAAATTCACTAGGTTTGTGTAAAATCCATTTTTGGAAACAGAGCCTATTAAAATATGTTTATGAGTTTTCAAAGTATATATATATATATATATATATATATATATATATATATATATATATATATATATATATATATATATATATATATATATATATATATATATATATATATATATATATATATATATATATATATATATATATATATATATATATATATTATTAACAAGTTTTTAATCCATATATATATATATTTTCGTGTGCTTTAAAAAAAAATTTAATAAAACAAAGTTTTAGAAAAAATGATGACTTTGGGGTGGGGACCACCTGTCCCCTATCCCCTTCCTCGCGCCCCCCCCGTGCGGTGTAACCTACTGCGCACGACAGTCTAGAGTTGCCGCGCCGGTAAAGCTAGGCCTGCTGTGTGGGCAGGGGTGGTGGGTGGCCGTGGGCCCCCCCACGCACTTTGCTTTTAAAAAAAAACTCAATCTCTTTTTTATTATTAAAATTTCATTTATTTTTATTTGATATTTAAAATGCATTGTTTTATATGTTATTTAATAATATTAATAAATTATTTTATATATATATATATATATATATATATATATATATATATATATATATATATATAATTTGTTAAGGATTAAAATTTATTTAAATAAATAGTTTGTTAGTAAATGAATTTTATGGTGTTTATAATTAACTAGTAAGTTAATTTTTATTAATATTATTTATAAAAAATATTATATTAATAAAAATTCTATTATCATGTTTTTCTTAATATTATAATGGAGTTTCATTTAATAATGATAATTTTTGTTAATGAAATTTCTTATTTAACATAAGCGCAATTTTGTTAGAAAATTTAAATCAAGGGTCATTAAAATCTATAGTTTTCATAATTTTGTATTAATCATTCGATTATAAGAATGCCATTTGTAGGGTGTTAAGATTTTAACCTTGCAACTCAATTATTGTCATTCATAGAACAATATTTTGGTTATTTTCTAACGAAATTGGGTATTTCCATTAAGATGGATTTTATGACACTATTTAGGTAAATTGACTTATGATATTATTGGTCATGATTATTGTGAAAATTTTCTAGTAGACTCTTTTCTTGAATTCATTTATGATGAATATGGAACATATTGGATTATGGTTTTATTTCAGTTCAAATTGATGTGATTGTGTATTCTTCGTGTCTTCTTTTTCAGTATGGGTTGTCGGGTTCTAGATGACCTAGGGGAAATACAAAGGCTGGGGTATGAGTCAGATGTTCATGTTATCGGTTATGTTTGGTGTGTGTGTAATCTATCTGTTTATATTCCATTTGACCTTATAGGCTCATGTTGTATTATGTGATTCAGTGATTATGTTTATGTAGTTTTCCCTGAATCTTGTGATGAATCTAGATGTATGACTATCTGGTTTTATCCATGTTAGATCTAGGAGAGATCTTTGAGCCTAGGGTAGTTTACCTAGACATGTGTTAGGAGGTGGCTTGCAATAAGCGCCAAGGCCCACAAGTGGCTGCCAGGATCACTAATTGTAAGTATTTGTAATCAAGTGATAACTTAATAAATTAAGGGGAAATAATTGAACCTAATAAGATAAGTTCCTTGCCCATGCTTGAGTGCTAGTATGGACTAAGATGAGAATGGAGATGATGTTGGCCACCTTGAGAGGTGTGTCTAGCATAGTTAATGGCTTCGTCTGTACAAGAAGTCATTGATCCGTGTATGGTCACTTGAGTGCTGGGATCCAGAGAGATTACCAGGATGAGACTCAAGGGTTAGATGTACATGATGACACCTACCTATGCATAGTCTCGTTATCCTACATGGTCGGTTGCCTCTGGACTAGTGAGTCATACCTATCACTATATTTGTTGACCTTGAGTTAGTAAGCTTTTAGGATTCCTTTGCCTAGTGGTGTTTCTCAATTTGATTTGATTATTCGATTGGGGTCCAATGTTATCTCCTCAGCACGGTGGGGTAGACCTTTATGGTTCTACACGAATGGGTGGTAGTGATTCTTTACCATTTGAGAATCGATGTCCTGGTGCTGGTGCTTGATGGTGTCTTGTAGATGGATTCCTTATGTTACTTCATCATTGATGTTCCTTATTTATGTATTCTTTATTATAAATCTTGTATTAGAGTATCGCATGTGATACCTAATCTGGATATTGTAATTTAGTTGTTAGAGTGATTACTGCATACCCTGTGACATGTGCAGTGGATGTATGTTTATTAGGATTCATGGTTATTCATGAGATGTAATCATTTTGATGTAATTGTTGTATTTAATTTATGGAATCATTTGTTGATGTTATTTAATGAGTTATGTTAGAAAGTAATGCTACGTCATGGGATCCATTAGTTTTGTAACCTATGTATGTGATGTGTGTTATGTGAGATAATGGTTAATGCATTCATGTGATTGTATATCTTAATTGTAAACTTTAGGAAAAAAAATTATTCACCAAACTTAGTTTCATGTTCTAGGTTAGTTTCTTTTGGGTTCCCTGGCGGGGTGTTACACCCAAGGTCGACCAAACCTAGAGTAAACACCATCAAAATTTGCATCCATTCTTCTAAAACTCAAAAGATCATGCCAACTAAAAACCACAAGGATGAAAATATTATAATATAAATTATAAATCATCAACATCATAAACCAACATGCAAAGAAATTTAGATCATGCATTTCACTCTAGAAACTATGTCACACACTATTATATTTAGATAAATACCAATTCTTTTAAAAAAATGATCTAAAGCACAAAAAAATGAATTTGAGACCTACAAACATTATTTAATAAACTCTCCAAAATACATCAAATTTTTTTAGTATATAATAATGTAGAACATATCTCTTAGCGCCAATGCACAGGAATGTATGAAGTCATCAACAGGTAGTCACAAATGACAACAAAAACATGTTGACATTAGTGAAAAAATAAATAACTCAAACCAAAAAAAACTCTCTCATGCCTAATGCTACTAAATTTATGCTCCTTTGACATCAATGGTAAAGTCCATTCTTAAAACCTACTTTCTCATTCTTCTCGCCTCCTCCTAAAAAATACATATTAGTTCACAACGACACTTAGCTCCACCTAAGCGAGAGCATCCACCATTGGTCAATATAAGACTATACATGAAGTTAACTAGACTAATGCACCTCTTTCTGCATCTAGTTTTGAAAAGAAGAGGCAATAATCCCCAATCTCTCCTAGATATACTCAAAAGAAACCTTAGAAAGTGCCTTGGTAAAGATATTAGTATTAAGTTTTTTAGTGGGTACAAACTCAAGTTTCACCTCATTCCGGGTAGAACTTTCTCTCTCAAAAAGTGATACAAATTGAAATTTGTTTTTTCCACAAATGGAGTACTTGACTCTTTGAAATATGTATTGCATTGTTATTCTCACAAAGAATAGAAATAGGTTCATCAAATAGTATTCCAATATCCTTCAAATTTTGTGCCATCCATTATATATGTATACAACAAGATGCATTAGCAATATTTTTGATGAAGGGTGCTCCCCTTAATGCCACAAACACATAACAGAAATAGAGAAACAACAACAATCATATGCAAGAACAGAAAATTGGCTTCTTATTATCTCCACAAATGTGGAATTACAAACTTTCAGAATTACAATATGCAAAGCCACATGGGCATTCCCTTACAATATTCTGTAGGACAAAGCCTCGAACTATTACCCAGAACTATTCTGAACTGCCTAAGACAATAATACAGCCTTCCTTATATAGGCAATTTTTCCACCGCCTAGGAAGGTTCCAGAATTTTAGCCAATAAGGCCGACCAAACTTAGAATTATTTTATTTTACATTTTATTACATCATAGTCGGCTCAAGATAACCTTTGAAACCCGAACAGAAATTTTGAAAAAAATTATTTTTCGCCATTTCGGGTGGCCCAACTTCCGAAGACCATAAGTCATCACCAGTTGACCCGATCGGCTATTATAACCCCATTTCAAAAATGCCACGAAGCGCTCTGTAGGCCTAACCTGCGCAAGCACCCGTCACCCAAATTTTTGACCTCATCCGGGGCCTCTAAAGCCTTCAAAACTGAGTTCAAAGTTTCTGTACCCTGCTGCCAATACCGAAAATCTTCAATATCTTCCACTATACACTTGATCTGGCAATGAAACTTTACTTGCAGACTTATATGACCAAAATCAACCTCCAAGAAAGAAATCAGATCATTCTGAGCACATACAAAAATTATCAAAAATAGTAACTTTCCATAAATAGTAGCTCTGCACAAAATAGCCCTTATTGAATTCAAAAATAGAAATATTTTTGGGTGATGCAAGATTGCTCTTACACCCAGGATGCTCCTGCATCAGACACCCAGGGTAATTTGAGAAGTGACCCTGTCACGACTCAGGTGTGCAGAGGAAAACCAAGACGGCTAACCTCCTCCTTTGTCAGCCATGATGAATCTTCAATAGGTCATCCTTTCCATTTGACCAGATATTCTTCATATGTCATGTTCCTTGTGCTTCTGCCAACACGACTGTCCAGTATATCTTCGATCTCCTTAGTGTCTAAACTAGTTGCTAGAATACTCCACTGTGCTGCTGTGATCTCATCTTCAACACTTCCTTCATGATACTCTGTCAAATCTGAAATGTTAAACACTGGCAAAATATTTAGCTCAGTAGGTAATTCTACCTCATATGCATTTCCTGAATCATGTTTCTTCAGTATCCTACATGGCCCAAACTTCTTCATTTTCAGCTTGTTATATGTACCAACTGGAAACCGCTCCTTCCGCAAATGAACCATGACTTCATCACCAACCTGAAATTCCTTATACCTCCTTTTCTCATCTGCCTTAGCCTTATACTATGCATTCATTTTGGTAATATGCTTCCTCACCTCCTCATGGATGTTCTTCAAGTGTTCTGCAAAATCCTCTGCTTCAACACTACTTATTTCTCCTTTATCTATCTTCCTCAATTCAGATGCATTTCTTGGACTACTTCCATATACAATCTGGAATGGTGATTTACCAGTGCTTCTATTGAGAGAATTATTATATGCAAATTCCGCCTATGATAAAATCAAATCCCATCCTGTTGGCTTATCTCCAACCAAACATCTCAGCAAATTTCCCAAGCTCCTATTCACCACCTCTGTCTGTCCATCAGTCTGTGGATGATGTGATGAACTAAACTTCAAATCTGTCTTCAACTTCTTCCACAATGTACGCCAAAAATATCCAACAAACTTAGTGTCCTGATCTGAAACTATGGTCTTTGGCAAACCATGAAGTCTCACTACTTCTCTGAAAAACAATTCGGCTACATGAATAGCATCATTAGTCTTCTTACAGGGAATGAAATGTGCCATCTTTGAAAATCTCTCAACTACCACAAAAATTGAGTCGTGTCCCCGCTGTGTCCTCGGTAAACCAAGAACAAAGTCCATGCTGATATCCTCCCAAGGCTTCTCTGCTACAGGTAATGGCTGATACAACCCTGTATTCTGCTTCACTCCTTTCGCCATCTGACATACTCTGCAACTCTGTACAAACTTTTTCACATCTTGCTGCAACTGTGGCCAATAATAATTCTCACTAACCAAACCAAGGGTTTTGTCACGACCAAAATGTCCAGCCAATCCTCCGCTATGCTTCTCCTTGATGAGATTCTCCCTCATAGAACTTCCTAGAATGCACAACTGACTCCCTCTGAATAGCATATCATCCTGGATGATGAAATCCAACCATTTCATCATGTCTAGAGTAACAGGTTCTGTACAAGCTTTCCAAGCTTCCCCAAAATCAGGATCCTCTGGATACAAATTCTTGAGTTCCTTAAACCCAACCACTTCAATCTACATTTCTATCAGCAATAGTTGCCTTCTGCTAAGAGCATCTGCAACCCTATTAGACTTTCCACTCCTGTGTTTCAAAACAAATGTATAACTCTGCAAAAACTCAACCCATTTCAAATGCCTTTGATTCAATTTTCCTTGACTATTCAAATATTGCAAAGCTTGATGATCAGTATACAAAACAAACTCCTTAGGAAGTAGATAATGTCTCCACTTCTTTAATGCCTGAACTATAGCATAAAATTTCTGATCATAAACAGAATATTTTCTCTTGGCATCATTTAACTTCTCATTGAAATAAGCAACAGGTTTACCTTCTTGGCTCATAACAGCTCCTATTGCAGTACCACTAGCATCACAATCTACTTGAAACACCTTATTAAAATCTGGAAGTGCTAAAACAGGTTGTTCTGTAACTTTTTGTTTCAATAATTAAAAACTTTTTTCTGCTCCTTTAGTCCACTTAAACTCTTTTCTATCCCCTCTCATTGTTTCAGTCAAGGGTCCACAAATACTGCTAAATTTTTTGTAAAAGCTAGCTAGACCATGAAAAGATCTTACCTCAGTAGCACTCCTTGGAGTAGGCCATTCAAGGATAGCCTGTACTTTCTCTGGGTCCATTTTTAGACCTTTTGCTGAAACTACAAATCCCAAATACACTAACTCTTTCTTCACAAAATTGCACTTCTTCAAATTAATCAACAATTTCTCATCTCTCAACTTCTCAAATACCATACAAATATGCATCATATGCTCATCCAATGTCTTACTAAAGATCAAAATATCATCTAGGTAAACAATGACAAACTTACCCAAATTTTTTTTCAGAACCTCATTCATGAGCCACATGAAAGTGCTCGGTGCATTGGTTAGCCCAAAAGGCATGACTAACCACTCATACAGTCCTTCCTTTGTCTTGAAGGAAGTCTTCCATTCATCTCCTTCTCTGATCTGAATCTGATGATATCCACTCTTCAGATCTATCTTTGAGAAATACACAGCTCCACTCAAACAGTCCATAATATCATCCATTCGTGGCAATGGAAACCTATACTTGATTGTGATCTTGTTTATTTCTCTGGAATCTGTACATATCCTCCATTCTCTATTCTTCTTTGGTGCTAATACCGCTGCTACAGCACAGGGACTCAGACTCTCACGGATCAATCCTTTCTGTAATAGTTCATGTACTTGTCTGTTCAACTCCTCACTTTCTGCAAGTGTCATTCTGTGTGCTGCCTTATTCGGCAAACTCGCTCCTGGGATCAAGTCCATCTGATGACTGATCTTCCTGACCGGTGGTAATCCATCAGGCACGTTATCAGATACAATATCCTGAAACTCATTCAACAAATCTGCAACTTCTATAGAAACATCTTCTACTTCCTCTTTACCAGCTTTTGGAATTAAAGCAAAACATACATGCTCATGCCTCATACCATCTAAGAAATTTCTTCCATCAACAAAAGTTATCCTTGCATTACCACATACCTTTTCTTCAGTCTCCTTCAATGGTTTTAGCTTATGCCGCACTCCATCCTTTGTCAGGGAATAGGTATTCGCACGACCATCATGTACAGCACATCTGTCAAACTGCCATGGTCTACCCAACAACATATGACATGCATCCATAGATATGACATCACACAATACCTTATCTTGGTATCTGCCAATCTTGAACTTCACCAGGCATTGTTCATTGACCATGACCTTGTGGTCATCCTGTACCCAAGCAATCCGATATGGATGTGGGTGTTTCTGTCTCTTGAGCTTCAACTTTGTCACCATCTCTTCTGACACCAAATTGTCAGTGCTTCCACTATCAATAATCACATCACAACATTTACCTTCACACTTGCACCTGGTGTGAAACAGGCTCCTCCTTTGCTCAGGTTCATTCTCACCACTCAACAGGACTCTTCTGTTAATCAACGTTTCTCCTCTTTTAGCATCTTCAAAATTTGATGATCTGGCATCTTCATCTACATGTGCAACTCTGGCCTGGCCTTCATTTCTTTTGTCTATTCTGCCTTGGTGCTGAGGACATTCAAATGCCCTATGACCTTCTTCTCCACAGTGAAAACATGTTCCACGAAAACCACCTCTTCCAGATCCTTGTCCTCTTCCTCTTCCTCTTCCTCTCTGATCTCTATTATTCTGATCCTGGAAGTGATTGGAATTATTTCCATGCTGATTCTGACTGCTACTGGCCTCATCCATCTTTTTCAGGTCTTCATTTCGGCCACCATATGACCGTCCACCAGATCGTCCACCGCGACCTCTTCCATTTTGTCTGCTCTCGAACTTCTTGTTCAGCTTTTCCTCTACTTTTAGGGAAAATTGGTATGCCTCCTCAATACTACTCATTCGAACCAGATTCAACTCCTCCTAAATGCTTGGCCTTAACCCATTAAGGTATCGGGCAACTTTCTACTTATCAGCTTCTGCATGGCCTGTTCTGATGAGAAGTCGATAGAACTCCTCTATATACTCCTGAACAGATTTTCCTGCTTGCTTCAAACTCTGCATTTTCTTCAGTAGGTCAAGCTCATAATCAACAGGAATGAACTATCACTTCAATTTATCCACCATCCGATCCCATCTCGTGATTTTCTCATTTCCCCTTCTTTTTCGCTCCAACTGAATCTCTTGCCACCATATCTTCGCATGACGTTTCAGTCTGGCCTTCCCAAATTTGACCCTATTAGGATCCTCAACATCTTCATACTCAAAATATTCCTCACATTCATTGATCCAGTCGATCAATTGCTCTGGGTTAAGATTTCCAAAAAATGTAGGAACCTCAATCTTAGGTCTTTTCCCAATCTTGGAAATCACCCGAAAAAGTCTTTCTTCCTCCTAGTTCACAATTTCAGCTTCTCCTTCTTGATATGCTTCTTCGGCTTCATCCTCGCTTTCATCTTTGACATTAAGATTCATTCCTCTATGAATCTCTTCTTGCAATGCTCGCACTTGTCTCTGCAGCTCTCTAACCTTAGGTGTTACAACACTAGCTCTTCCACCACGTTCCCTTCGTGGAGGCATTTTCGCGATGCGCGCTGAAACCCTAGCCACGGTCCTGGTGCAAATTGCCTCACAATCGGTGATCTATTTACACACTCAAGAACTCTTGCTCTGATACCACTTGATGAAGGGTGCTCCCCTTAATGCCACAAACACATAACAGAAATAGAGAAACAACAACAATCATATGCAAGAACAGAAAATTGGCTTCTTATTATCTTCACAAATGTGGAATTACAAACTTTCAGAATTACAATATGCAAAGCCACATGGGCATTCCCTTACAATATTCTGTAGGACAAAGCCTCGAACTATTACCCAGAACTATTCTGAACTGCCTAAGACAATAATACAGCCTTCCTTATATAGGCAATTTTTCCACCACCTGGGAAGGTTCCAGAATTTTAGCCAATAAGGCCAACCAAACTTAGAGTTATTTTATTTTACATTTTATTACATCATAGTCGGCTCAAGATAACCTTTGAAACCCGAACAAAAATTTTGAAGAAAATTATTTTTTGCCATTTCAGGTGGCCCAACTTCCGAAGACCATAAGTCATCACCAGTTGACCCGATTGGCTATTATAACACCATTTCAGAAATGCCACGAAGCGCTCTGCAGGCCTGACTTGCGCAAGCACCCGTCACCCAAATTTTTGACCTCATCCGGGGCCTCTAAAGCCTTCAAAACTGAGTTCAAAGTTTCTGTACCCTGCTGCCAATACCGAAAATCTTCAATATCTTCCACTATACACTTGATCTGGAAATGAAACTTTACTGGCAGACTTATATGACCAAAATCAACCTCCAAGAAAGAAATCAGATCATTTTGAGCACATACAAAAATTATCAAAAATAGTAACTTTCCATAAATAGCAGCTCTGCACAAAATAGCCCTTATTGAATTTAAAAATAGAAATATTTTTGGGTGATGCAAGATTGCTCTTACACCCAGGATGCTCCTGCATCAGACACCCAGGGTAATTTGAGAAGTGACCCTATCACGACTCAGGTGTGCAGAGGAAAACCAAGACGGCTAACCTCCTCCTTTGTAAGCCATAATGAATCTTCAATAGGTCATCCTTTCCATTTGACCAGATATTCTTCATATGTCATGTTCCTTGTGCTTCTACCAACACGACTGTCCAGTATATCTTCGATCTCCTTAGTGTCTAAACTAGTTGCTGGAATACTCCACTGTGCTGCTGTGATCTCATCTTCAACACCTCCTTCATGATACTCTGTCAGATCTGAAATGTTAAACACTGGAAAAATATTTAGCTCAGTAGGTAATTCTACCTCATATGTGTTTCCTGAATCATGTTTCTTCAATATCCTACATGGCCCAAACTTCTTCATTTTCAGCTTGTTATATGTACCAACTGGAAACCGCTCCTTCTGCAAATGAACCATGACTTCATCACCAACCTAAAATTCCTTATACCTCCTTTTCTCATCTGCCTTAGCCTTATACTATGCATTCATCTTGGTAATATGCTTCCTCACCTCCTCATGGATGTTCTTCAAGTGTTCTGCAAAATCCTCAGCTTCAGCACTACTTATTTCTCCTTTATCTATCTTCCTCAATTCAGATGCATGTCTTGGACTACTTCCATATACAATCTGGAATGGTGATTTACCAGTGCTTCTATTGACAAAATTATTGTATGAAAATTCTGCCTGTGATAAAATCAAATCCCATCCTGTTGGCTTATCTCCAACCAAACATCGCAGCAAATTTTCCAAACTCCTATTCATCACCTCTGTCTGTCCATCAGTCTGTGGATGATGTGATGAACTAAACTTCAAATCTGTCTTCAACTTCTTCCACAATGTACGCCAAAAATATCCAACAAACTTAGTGTCCTGATCTGAAACTATGGTCTTTGGCAAACCATGAATTCTCACTACTCTGAAAAACAATTCGGCTACATGAATAGCATCATTAGTCTTCTTGCAGGGAATGAAATGTGCCATCTTTGAAAATCTGTCAATTACCACAAAAATTGAGTCGTGTCCCCGCTGTGTCCTCGGTAAACCAAGAACAAAGTCCATGCTGATATCCTCCCAAGGCTTCTCTGCTACAGGTAATGGCTGATACAACCCTGTATTCTGCTTCACTCCTTTCACCATCTGACATACTCTGCAACTTTGTACAAACTTATTCACATCTTGCTGCAACTGTGGCCAATAATAATTCTCACTAACCAAACCAAGGGTTTTGTCACGACCAAAATGTCCAGCCAATTTTCTGCTATGCTTCTCCTTGATGAGATTCTCCCTCATAGAACTTCGTGGAATGCACAACTGACTCCCTCTGAATAGCATATCATCCTGGATGATGAAATCCAACCATTTCGTCATGTCTAGAGTAACAGGTTCTATACAAGCTTTCCAAGCTTCGCCAAAATCAGGATCCTCTAGATACAAATTCTTGAGTTCCTTGAACCCAACCACTTCAATCTGCATTTCTGTCAGCAATAGTTGCCTTCTGCTAAGAGCATCTGCAACCCTATTAGACTTTCCACTCCTGTGTTTCAAAACAAATGTATAACTCTGCAAAAACTCAACCCATTTCAAATGCCTTTGATTCAATTTTCCTTGACTATTCAAATATTGCAAAGCTTGATGATCAGTATACAAAATAAACTCCTTAGGAAGTAGATAATGTCTCCACTTCTTTAATGCCTGAACTATAGCATAAAATTCTTGATCATAAATAGAATATTTTCTCTTGGCATCATTTAACTTCTCACTGAAATAAGCAACAGGTTTATCTTCTTGGCTCATAACAGCTCCTATTGCAGTACCACTAGCATCACAATCTACTTGAAACACCTTATTAAAATTTGGAAGTGCTAAAACAGGTTGTTCTGTAACTTTTTGTTTCAATAATTGAAAACTTTTTTCTGCTCCTTTAGTCCACTTAAACTCTTTTCTATCCCCTCTCATTGTTTCAGTCAAGGGTCCACAAATACTGCTAAATTTTTTGTAAAAGCTAGCTAGACCATGAAAAGATCTTACCTCAGTAGCACTCCTTGGAGTAGGCCATTCAAGGATAGCCTGTACTTTCTTTGGGTCCATTTTTAGACCTTTTGCTGAAACTACAAATCCCAAATACACTAACTCTTTCTTCACAAAACTGCACTTCTTCAAATTAATCAACAATTTCTCATCTCTCAACTTATCAAATACCATACGAATATGCATCATATGCTCATCCAATGTCTTACTAAATATCAAAATATCATCTAGGTAAACAATGACAAACTTACCCAGAAATTCTTTCAGAACCTCATTCATGAGCTGCATGAAAGTGCTCGGTGCATTGGTTAGCCCAAAAGGCATGACTAACCACTCATACAGTCCTTCCTTTGTCTTGTAGGCAGTCTTCCATTCATATCCTTCTTTGATCTGAATCTGATGATATCCACTCTTCAGATCTATCTTTGAGAAATACACAGCTCCACTCAAACAGTCCATAATATCATCCATTCGTGGCAATGGAAACCTATACTTGATTGTGATCTTGTTTATTGCTCTGGAATCTGTACACATCCTCCATTCTCCATTCTTCTTTGGTGCTAATACGACTGCTACAGTACAGGGACTCAGACTCTCACGGATCAATCCTTTCCGTAATAGTTCATGTACTTGTCTGTTCAACTCTTCACTTTCTGCAGGTGTCATTCTGTGTGCTGCCTTATTCGGCAAACTCGCTCCTGGGATCAAGTCCATCTGATGACTAATCTTCCTGACCGGTGGTAATCCATCAGGCACGTTATCGGATACAATATCCTGAAACTCATTCAACAAATCTGCAACTTCTACAGGAACATCTTCTACTTCCTCTTTACCAGCTTTTGGAATTAAAGCAAAACATACATGCTCATGCCTCATACCATCTAGGAAATTTTTTCCATCAACAAAAGTTATCCTTGCATTACCACATACCTTTTCTTCAGTCTCCTTCAATGGTTTTAGCTTATGCCGCACTCCATCCTTTGTCAGGGAATAGGTATTCGCACGACCATCATGTACAGCACATCTGTCAAACTACCATGGTCTACCCAACAACATATGACATGCATCCATAGATATGACATCACACAATACCTCATCTTGGTATCCACCAATCTTGAACTTCACCAGGCATTGTTCATTGACCATGACCTTGTGGTTATCCTGTACCCAGGCAATCCGATATGGATGTGGGTGTTTCTGTCTCTTGAGCTTCAAGTTTGTCACCATCTCTTCTGACACCAAATTGTCAGTGCTTCCACTATCAATAATCACATCACAACATTTACCTTCACACTTGCACCTGGTGCGAAACAGGCTCCTCCTTTGCTCAGGTTCATTCTCACCACTCAACAGGACTCTTCTGTTAATCAACGTTTCTCCTCTTTCAGCATCTTCAGAATTTGATGATCTGGCATCTTCATCTACATGTGCAACTCTAGCCTGGCCTTCATTTCTTCTGTCTATTCTACCTTGGTGCTGAGGACATTCAAATGCCCTATGACCTTCTTCTCCACAGTGAAAACATGTTCCACGAAAACCACCTCTTCCAGATCCTTGTCCTCTTCCTCTTCCTCTCTGATCTCTATTATTATGATCCTGGAAGTGATTAAAATTATTTCCACGCTGATTCTGACTGCTACTGGCCTCATCCTTCTTTTTCAGATCTTCATTTCGGCCACCATATGACCGTCCACCAGATCGTCCACCGCGACCTCTTCCATTTTGTCTGCTCTCAAACTTCTTGTTCAGCTTTTCCTCTACTTTTAGGGCAAATTGGTATGCCTCCTCAATACTGCTCATTCGAACCAGATTCAACTCCTCCTGAATGCTTGGCCTTAACCCATTAAGGTATCAGGCAACTTTTTCCTTATCAGCTTCTGCATGGCCTGTTCTGATGAGAAGTCGATAGAACTCCACTGTATACTCCTGAACAGATTTTCCTGCTTGCTTCAAACTCTGCATTTTCTTCAGTAGGTCAAGCTCATAATCAACAGGAATGAACTGTCGCTTCAATTTATCCACCATCCAATCCCATCTCGTGATTTTCTCATTTCCCCTTCTTTTTCGCTCCAACTGAATCTCTTGCCACCATATCTTCGCATGACCTTTCAGTGTGGCCTTCGCAAATTTGACCCTATCAGGATCCTCAACATCTACATACTCAAAATATTCCTCACATTCATTGATCCAGTCGATCAATTCCTTTGGGTTAAGATTTCCAGAAAATGTAGGAACCTCAATCTTAGGTCTTTTCCCAATCTTGGAAATCACTCGAAAAAGTCTTTCTTCCTCCTGGTTCACAATTTCAGCTTCTCCTTCTTGATATTCTTCTTCAGCTTCATCCTCGCTTTCGTCTCTGACATTAAGATTCATTCCTCTGCGAATCTCTTCTTGCAATGCTCGCACTTGTCTCTGCAGCTCTCTAACCTTAGGTGTTCCAACACCAGCTCTTCCGCCACGTTCCCTTCGTGGAGGCATTTTTGCGATGCGCGCTGAAACCCTAGCCACGGTCCTGGTGCAAACTACCTCACAGTCGGTGATCTATTTACACACTCAAGAACTCCTGCTCTGATACCACTTGATGAAGGGTGCTCCCCTTAATGCCACAAACACATAACAGAAATAGAGAAACAACAACAATCATATGCAAGAACATAAAATTGGCTTCTTATTATCTCCACAAATGTGGAATTACAAACTTTCAGAATTACAATATGCAAAGCCACATGGGCATTCCCTTACAATATTCTATAGGACAAAGCCTCGAACTATTACCCAGAACTATTCTGAACTGCCTAAGACAATAATACAGCCTTCCTTATATAGGCAATTTTTCCACCGCCTGGGAAGGTTCCAGAATTTTAGCCAATAAGGCCGACAAAACTTAGAATTATTTTATTTTACATTTTATTACATCATAGTCGGCTCAAGATAACCTTTGAAACCCGAACAGAAATTTTGAAGAAAATTATTTTCTGCCATTTCGGGTGGCCCAACTTCCGAAGACCATAAGTCATCACCAGTTGACCCAATCGGCTATTATAACCCCATTTCGGAAATACCACAAAGCGCTCTGCAGGCCTGACTAGCGCAAGTGCCCGTCTCCCAAATTTTTGACCTCATCCGGGGCCTCTAAAGCCTTCAAAATTGAGTTCAAAGTTTCTGTACCCTGCTGCCAATACTGAAAATCTTCAATATCTTCCACTATACACTTGATCTGACAATGAAACTTTACTGGCAGACTTATATGACCAAAATCAACCTCCAAGAAAGAAATCAGATCATTCTGAGCACATACAAAAATTACCAAAAATAGTAACTTTCCATAAATAGCAGCTCTGCACAAAATAGCCCTTATTGAATTCAAAAATAGAAATATTTTTGGGTGATGCAAGATTGCTCTTACACCCAGGATGCTCCTGCATCAATTTTAAGCTTTAGTAGTAGACAAAAAAATTATATCATGCTTCTTGCTTGACTGAGCAACCAATCGAGTACCAAGGAAAAATGTGTCCCCACGTTTACTTTTCTTGTCATCCACACAACCAACCCAACATGCATCTATATAAGAAATTAAAGTAAAGTTATATTGCTTTGGATACCATAATCATTATATAGCGTTTTGTGCCTTTCAAGTATCTAAAAATTCTTTTCATAGTATTTGTTGGTTCCTAAAAGGGTTTATGCTAAAATAGCCACCAAGTTGATCTCTTAATTTTCCTATGGAGAAGCCAACTCCAATTATCAAAAATATATGGGACTTGGGGCAACTGAAAAGGATCTATTAAATCCTTCTACACTTTGGGCTCCATAAAATCTAGGAGGGTAATCCCTTAATGTATTGTCAAATATGAACCAAACTTGTAAATGACATTAAAATCCAATAGATAAATCTCACATGAAGGATTAATAAAAAGGGAGAATACTAAAGAATGGATAATTCTTCATTGATTCTCAACCTATTTGGAGCATGGGATGACATTAATAGACAACATATAGATAAAAGGTAAAGATTAATCAAATTTTTAAGATGTTTCTAGCTAGGGTTTGACAGAGAAAAAAAATCAAACTGGTGTCTTATCCATTGGAGAGTCGGGAATGGAACAAAAACACAAGTAATAGCTTGAACACAATTTTAATGGACATTAAAACATTACTACTTTACAATAATGATTCCACCTACAAGAAACATTGTAAATCCTCTTCAAGATGCTGAATATTTAACACATAATCACCAACATATAACTAAAACAAAGTTTAATTTGTTCCTTGAATAAAAGCCACCAATTACATGCTCAAAAAAAAATATGCACAGAAAATATTCATGATCCTTGATCATTCTAATTCAAATAACTATATGCAACATTAAGCAAAAATTTACAATGGGTCATTTACCCAAAAAAATTTAGATTAAACTGGCTACTATTTCTTGAGAATTTATGCTACTTTAATGACTACCATTTCAAAGAAATCCTAAATCTGCTCACAAATATTTTTTTTTTAATCAAAACTAGAAACCCTACAAATGAGAGAGAAAATAATATATGGAAGAAGGAAAAAAACCCTAGATTTAACCTGAAGCCTACACCTATCATCTCTTTTTCATAATATGATCTGCTGAGTTATTCTCTTTCTCAAACTAAAAAATTCCCTTCTCTCTTTGATGTGAAAACACATGTTCACCTGCACATAGCCTATTTTTTCTTTACTTCAATATGATATCCTTATGATGAAAAATAAAATATTCTACCCTTTATGTGCTCCTATGAATATATTTTACCCTGTGCACAATATAATGCCCACTTATATCACATCCTCATGTTGTTGCTTAGCTTATTTTGGCTAGCAACAACTTCTCATTTTTTGTGGCATAATTTGTGGAGCTAGTGGCCCCATGGATGGTAATGTTTGCTGCTTAATTTTAAGCACTATTTTAAATATTATTTTTAATTCAAATTTTTAGTCATTTTTGTTGCAAATAAATATGAAAACTAAATTGTAGGCAAATAAAAAGGGGATGAAAAAAAATGGTGAAGACATATGTCTTTTTTTTCAATAAAGCCCCCCTCTTTTCTCATAGCTTATTTTTATTTGCTAAAAATAGCTAGTCCACAAAAATAGGAAAAGATTCTAAATTTTCCTTTTCCCACAATTTTTATTTTGCATGGGAACACTATACTGCTTAAATTTGATTTAAGGGGAAGCATGGGGGCATGATATTAATTTCCCATGTGCAAATCTTCAACACTTTACTCACTTAGGAAAATTTTTGTAAAATCATTTTCAATCTTCTCTCATCATACATATCCCCTTTTCCATAGGTGAATATCTATTTCACTTTCTAGAGGAAAAAACAAAATCATATCTACAACCCTTAACTGAAAATATTTTTCACGTTAAATGGATTAACTGTATTGTGAAGTGAAAGTGTTTCACTTTTTCATCTAAAACACTAACTTTATCTTAGATTTTAAAATAATTCATCCATTTATATTTACACATGTAAAATCATTTCCCATACTCTACATACTGTTGTTCATATTTGATTTGGGCATTGTGAGAAAGAATTGCATGCCATTGTTTTTACTCCACATTAGATTTCTTGAAGATGCCTTATATTTGGTAAAAGTATCATATCCTGGCAATTTATATCTCTGCACTAAAATAATCTCCCCATCATGCTTATGTAAAAATATCTCACTACTTTGTAAAATCAGTTACTCATACTGATTATTTTGGTCATATAAGTTTACTTGCAACTCAAAACCTCCTCTACTGAAAACTTTACTTTCACCCACTTTAATATTTCTGGTAAAACACTTTTTCCTTTGACTAGAGCAATTCATTCCTAACACACTTTCACTATTTGAGTGAAAATGTCCATTTTTGCTATCACATTTGCATCTATTTTTCTATTGATCCATTCCTCATTTTGACATTTTTGTACAATTTTATTTTCCTAAGAAAACATTATCATTATTTAATTTACAATAATACCCCTGTGACTGAATGCACTTTGCCAAATATTTTAGATTTTACACCTCAAAATACTTTGCAATTTTTTTTTGAAAACCTCATTGCCAATATTATTTTAGGCATATCCTTCATTTGTCACAGTGAACATGGCAGTCTGCAAGACCATATCTATTTGGGCATTTCAAATTTTATTCACCTTGCAATCATTGCATCAAAGGTCCCATTTATGTTATGCATTGATGAATATTTGAATAACATTATCAAATCTCCAATTTCATGCACCAATAATTGCATAAGCTCGAAGATTTCTAAAATTGATTCAAAAGATCATTGGCTATGTATATTTCTACATTTTGCATACATATCCACCATGCTGATTTCTACACCATCTAACAAAAAACTCCATCCTTGTCGATACCTTGTTCTGCATTTGGCAAAGCCATTTCAACAAATCCATTTCAAGTGTTTCTTGTCATCATCTCTGCTTCCACATTATTTGAAGGATTCTATTCATAACAATTCACACGCCTTGAGTGGGCTTTCCATATTATGAAAACATGTCATCCAAGGCGATTACAACAACAAACATTTATGCCATTTATGCTTTGATGGATGCCAAAAGCCATATCCATAGCTCCCATTTTAGCATTGGTTGTATATTCTACAGGCTTAGACTTCCCATTTTCCTTCTCCTAACATTTCACTTTGGTGCTCATAAAACCCTAAACCTACCCACTTAGACCTTTCCCTCGTACTTGTGATGTCATGATCAAATTTTAAATCATTCTTTGCTAATGATTTGAAATAAATAATTTTAATATTTCATCCATTTAATTTTGGGATAATCATTGGTATATTATAAATACCATGATAAACCCTTATACCTCTATTAATTTTATATTAATATTATTATTTAAATCAGAATGATTTAAATAATAAAATACTAACATCTAATTTGAAAGAGCAACATTCTGATGAGGCAAGATAGGCCCTAGGTGGGCCTAGTTAAAAAAAAATCATTTTCATTCAACTAGCCTCTAGAGATTATCTGAATGACCCCATTATACATCTGGATCATAATTGAGCAACAATTGGTCATTAAAACTTGATTTTCAAACATCCTGCAAATAATCTCATTAAAAGTTGGAACAATCATTCTATTTTCATTACAAAAATTAGTGAAATCATCAAAAATAAATTCACCGCCTCTATCTGACCTTAAGCATTTTAGTTCCTTACCACTTTCTCTTTCCACTTTTATTTTGTACCATTTAAACATTTTGAAAGCTTCTAATTTTTCTTTTAAGAACATGACAGTCATCATCCTAGAGAAATCATCAATAAATAAGATAAAATATATGTCTCCATAAAAAATCTAAGTTCTCATTGGACCACATAAGTCAGTATGAACTAACTCCAAAATAGCATTAGATGAGTAATGTTTTCTCTTGAAACTAGACTTTGACATCTTACCCATTTGACATTGTTTTCACATACATGGTCAGGTTTAGATATGCTCGGTAAACCTCTAACTTTCTTTTTCTTACTGATCTTAACCATGTTTTCAAAGTTCACATGACATAACCTATTGTGCCATAACCATACATCTTCATTTTTAGCTAACAAACAAGAAGTTTCAGCATTGTCCAGATAGAATAAGTTACCTTTTGTTTTTTCACCAGTACCGATCAATTTTCTAGCTTCATCATAAATTTTCACCTTTCTATTCTCAAATGAAACTTGGTGACTAGTGTTATTCAATTATGCTACACTCAACATATTATAGTTAAGTCCTTTCATCAAATGTGCATTCTCACATCTGATCTTATTATTCAACAATATAAATCCTTTACCTTTCACTAGACAAGGTGTATCATTTCCCATTTTCATAGATCCACCATTATAATGTTCAAGATATTCAAAATTTTCTTCATCACCAGTCATACGATGTGTGCATCCACTATCAATAATCCAAGTATCATTCTTTCTAACTTTAGAAATAAGTGTTGTTTTGACATACCTTTCTTCTTCTCTAGAATCTTCCTTCAATGCCACAAATACCACTTCTATGTCTTCATTAGTTTCGGTCTTGGTGTCATCATCTTCATCTTCAACTAGGTAACATGCCTTCTTGCCTTTATCTCTGTAGTCTCAGTTGTCTATGTTGGCATACTGTCAGTTGCCTATGTGATCTCGGTAATTTATTTTGTCATTCTTCCTTTCATTTGATCTTTCATTTGTTTTCTCATCTTCTTTCCTATCAAGACATCTTCAGCAATATGACCAATCTCTTTGCATTTAAAACATACCAAGGGTAGTTTACCTCTGTATCTTCCTTTTCCTTTTTGTAGTCTTCTAGCCATTAATGCTTCAAGTTCATCAAGTTCATCTTCTTCACTTTCACTTTCACTTTCATTACTTATCTTATGTTTACTTCTTGATCTTTCAATTTTCAGAGATGACATAAATGCATATTCTACCTTAGGTAACATACTGTTGTCATAATTATTAAACTCAAATGTGCAGTCAATCTACCAATCAGACTATGAAGAGAAATAGTATTGCCAGGAGCTGCTCTCATTTCATGAATTGTAGAGACTCTAATAGCATAGGAAGGTAACAATGTTCTGAGAATTTTACTTACCACAGTGTCTTCATCAATTGTTCTACCTTCTCCTCAGATAGCATTCACAACTTCTTTGATTTATTTTTTTGTACTGAGTGATGTTTTCACCTTCTTTCTTTTTCATATCATCAAACTGTCCTCTTAGACTTTCAACTTTTTCCCTGAGCACATTCACATCTCTTCCATGAACTAGTGTAAGATTGTCCCACATCTGTTTAGTAGTTGTACATGTCTTAATGTATTCAAATTCAGCATTTGATAAAGAAGAAGTAATCTCAATCATCATAGCATTGTGTTCTTGTATTTATTTCATCTGGTTGATAGTCAAAGGACTAGTGGGAGTTATAAACTCATTTTCCAAGTAATATGTTGAAAAATCTCCAATCCCTGATAGATATAACTTCATCATGTTTTTCCATGTTGAGAAGTTTTCTTTGTTTAGCTTTGGCACCTCTCTCTTATACATCTTGTGATCTTTTACTTAAGTCGTTCAAACTTCTTCCTGCAAGTACTCTAGCTATGATACCAGTTGTTAGATAAGTGAGGGGGGGGGGGGGTGAATTAGTTAAGTATATTTATCCTACATTTCCAAATACTCCCAAATGTATTAAAAAAATATTTGAATTCAATTAAACAACTCGGTAAAACTTTGTATGTGCCTTATGTTCATTAACCGAATACCAGTAAATTAACTAATGTATATACCGATCAAACCAGTAATTGTAATGTGTAAAGTAAAATAAAAAATCATCACATCCATATACATATATCACTTTGATTTTTAACATGGAAATCATGTTAGGGGAAAAACCATCTGGGACCAGTACCCAAAATAATTTCACTCTTCTGAAGTGAGCTCAATTAAGAGCCAACCCTATTAAAGGTTACAAAACACACTGTAAGGTGTGACCTTGTTAGAGGATTTATCACTAACAATTCTCTGTGACCAAATATTCACTATGGGGTCAACATAAAAAAAATCAACATTGAATGTCATAATGAAATAATAAAGACTATTAAGTCCCACTCGGTTAAGAGATTTATCTGTAGAAATGGTTAAAATGCAATAGTAAATTATTTGATTCAAATATAACTTTCTTTGCATATTTTTCATATCTATGCTAAGCTCATAATACCTCAAGCCAATATAATCACTTCAATTTTCTTGTATCCTCCAATTCTGTTCTTCTCTATTAATTCCTTTCTCTGATGCTCGATGTTGTCTGTAGAATTTCTTGGTTCTATCTTTAACATGTCTGACTAGCTTCGTATGAATGAAATATTCTCATGGACATTATATCAATATGAATCTATTATCTCCTTTTATATACATGACAAACCACTTTCTTCTCATCCATAGATTTTTCCACTTAATCTTCACCGCTGATTTTGTCGCTTCAACCTTCCTCAAAACTTGTGTCTGTAACATGTTTCATTCTACATCATCTGATCATCCTTGAATTTTTAAAGTCATTTGATCTTCATAAAAAACTTTATCTTTAACCTCAAAATCATCCATAATCTTCTAGATCATCATCTTTAGTCAACAATAAAATGCTTAATTTATTTCTTTCACTTAGTCAATACCATTATGTGTTGGTGATTTCTAACTCAGTTAATAATGTACTTAGTATAAACTACACTTGCTCAGTGTACACTATTTCCACTCGGTGTATACTAAGTTCTTCATTTACCGACTATATAAACTTGTTCATTGTCAATCTCTGATTCTTAACAGAATTATGTAATATAATCAAATCATTAACTTAATGTCATAGACTCATCAATAAGTTATCCAATGAATACCATATCCATATCTTTCTCATACATCTCATCTTCATGATAATATCTCATTCCTTCACGATTAATCTTCTTTAGATGTTTGTAACTATCATGATAAGTATAGTCAAAACTAGTTTACATCAATGACAATATAATAACTTATTTAACATGTCACATATATCTTTGTAGCTTGGTGATCATCAGTCTCTTCCTTTGAAGTATCCAATCAATTTTCAATCTCTCCCTTTAAAGTATTCAATCAGTTGTAGTATAATAGTGTAAACACCCAAGGTTGATCAAACCTAGAGTAAACACCATAAAAATTTGTAACCATACTTCTAAAACTCAAAAGATCATGCCAATTGAAAACCAAAAGGATGAAAATATTATAATATCAATTACAAATCATTAACATCATAAACCAACATGCAAAGAAATTTGGATCATACATTTCACACTGGAAACTATCTCACACACTATTATACTTAGATAAATACCAATTCTTTTGAAAATGATCTAAAGCACAAAAAAATGAATCTGAGACCTACAAACATTTTTTAATAACCTCTCCAAACTACATCAAAAAAAATTTAGTATATAATAATGTAGAACATATCTCTTAGCACCACTGTAGAGGAATGTATGAAATCATCAACATCTAGTCACAAATGACAACAAAAACATGTTGACATTAGTGAAAAAATAAATAACTCAACCAAAAAAAAACTCTCTCATGCCTAATCCTACTAAATTTATCCTCCTTTGACATCAATGGTAAAGTCCATTCTTAAAAACTACTTTCTCATTCTTCTCGCCTCCTCCTAAAAAATACATATATGCTCACAACAACACTTAGCTCTACCTAAGAGGGAGTATCCACCATTAGTCAATATTTTAAGACTATACATGAAGTTAACTAGACTAATGCACCTCTATATGCATCTAGTTTTGAAAAGAAGAGGCAATAATCCCCAATATCTCCCAGATATACTCAAAAGTATCCTTAGAAAGTGCCTTGGTAAAGATATCAGTAATAAGTTTTTTCGTGGGTACAAACTCAAGTTTCACCTCATTTTGTAGAACTTTCTCTCTCAAAAAGTGATACAAGATTGAAATTTATTTTTTCCCATGAATGGAGTACCTGACTCTTTGAAATATGTATTGCATTTTTATTCTCACAAAGAATAGAAATCTAGGTTCATCCAATAGTATTCCAATATGCTTCAAATTTTGTGTCATCCATTATATATGTGTACAACAAGATGCATTAGCAATATATTAAGCTCTAGTAGTAGACAAAGAAAGTAAATCATGCTTCTTGCTTGACCGAGCAACCAATCAAGTACCAAGGAAAAATGTGTCTCCACTTTTACTTTTCTTGTCATCCACACAACCAACCCAACATGCATCAATATAAGAAATCAAAGTAAATTTATATTGCTTTGGATACCATAATTATTATAGCATTTTGTGCCTTTCAAGTATCTAAAAATTCTTTTCATAGTATCTGTTGGTTTCTAAAAGGGTTTATGCTAAAATAGCCACCAAGTTGATCTCTTAATTTCCTATGGAGAAGCCAACTCCAATTATAAAAAATATTTGGGACTTGGACCAACTGACAAGGATCTATTAAACCCTTCTATACTTTGGGCTCTACAAAACATGGGAGGGTAATCCCTTAATGTATTCACAAATGTGAACCAAACCTGTAAATGACATTGAAATCTAATAGATAAATCTCATATGAAGGCTCAATAAAAAGGGAGAATACTAAAGAATGGATAACTCTTCATTGATCCTCAACCTATTTGGAGTAGGAGATGACATTAATAGACAACATATAGATAAAAGGTAAAGATTCATCAAAATTTGAAGATGTTTCTAGCTAGGGTTTGATAGAGGAAATAAATCAAACTGGTGTTTTGTCCATTGGAGAGTCAAGAATGGAACAAACTCACAAGTAACATCTTGAACACAATTTTAATGGATATTAAAACATTACTACTTTACAATAATGAGTACAACTACAAGAAACATTATAAATCCTCTTCAAGATCCTGAATATTTAACACATAATCACCAACATATAACTGAAACAAAGTTTAATTTGTTCCTTGAATAAAAGCCACCAATTAAATGCTCAAAACAACAAATGTGCACTGAAAATATTCATGATCCTTGATCATTCTGATTCAAATAACTATATGCAACATTAAGAAAAAATTTACAATGGGTCATTTACTCGACAAAGTTTAGATTAAACTGGCTACTATTTCTTGAGAAAATGCTACTTTAATGAGCAACATTTCAAAGAAATCCTAAATCTGAAAGTATCCCTTCTCACAATAATATTTTTATCAAAACTAGAAACCCTAAAAATGAGAAGAGAAAATAATATATGGAAGAAGGAGAAAACCCTCTCTTCTTCATAATCTGATATGTTGAGGTATTCTCTTTCTCAAACTGAAAATTCTCTTCAGATAAAAAAATAAAATACTCTACCCTTTATGTGCTCCTATGAATATATTTTACCTTGTGCACAATGGAATGCCCACTAGCACATCCTCATGCTATTGTTGCTTAATTTTAAGCCATTGTTTTAAATATTATTTTTAAATCAAATTTTTAGTCTTTTTTTTTGCAAATAAATCTGAAAACTAAATTGTAGGAAAATAAAATAGGGATGAAAAAAAATGGTTGAGACATATGTAGCTTTTTTCAATAAGCAATTGTTTTATTTCTAGCCCCCCCTTTTTTCCCATAGCTTATTTTTATTTGCTGAAAAATAGCTACTTAAATTTAAGAAGAAAATTGATTTAAGCAGCAACATGAGAACATGAATCTTTCTCATAAAATTAATTTCCCATGTACAAATCTTCAACACTTTACTCACTTAGGAAAATTTAGTAAAATCATTTTCAATCTAGGGAATTTTGCTCTCATCACAAATATCCCCTTTGCCACAAGTGAATATCTTTTTACATTTCACTTTCTGGAGGAATAAACAAAATCATATCTGCAGCCCTTAACTGAAAAAAAATTTCACCTTAAATGAGTTAACTGTATTGTGAAGTGAAAGTGTTTCACTTTTCCGTCTAAAACACTAACTTTATCTTAGATTTTAAAATAATTCATTCATTTATATTTGCCACATGTAAAATCATTCCCATACTCTACATACTGTTGTTCATATTTGTTTTGGGCATTCTGAGAAATAATTGCATGCCATTGTTTTTACTCCACATTAGATTTCTTGAAGATGCCTTATATTTGGTAAAAGTATCATATCCTAACAATTTATATCTCTGCAACAAAATAATCTCCCCATTATGCTTATGTGAAAATATTTCACTTCTTTGTAAAATCAGTCACTCATACTGATTATTTTGGCCATATAGGTTTACTTGCAACTCGAAACCTCCTCTACTGAAAACTTTACTTTTACCCACCTTAATATTTTTGGTAAAACCCTTTTTCCTCTGACTAGAGCAATTCATTCCTAACACACTTTCACTATTGAGTGAAAATGTCCATTTTTTTTGTCACATTTGTATCCATTTTTCTATTGATCTATTCCTCATTTTGACATTTGTATGCTATTTCATTTTCCTAAGAAAACATTATCATTATTTACTTTACAAAAATACCCATGTGACTGAATGCACTTTGCCAAATATTTTAGATTTTACACCTCAAAATACTTTGCAAAAAAGTTTCTAAAATCTCCGTACCAATATTATTTCGAATGTATCCTTCATTCATCATTCTTCTTGTGGATGTTGCAAATTTGAAAGTACTCTTCTCATCCACATTGCTTGGCAAGCTGCTGATGTTGCTATAACATAGTCCGCTTCAACTGATGAAAGTGTTACAATTGGTTGTTTCTTTGATGCCCAAGAGATAGCTACTAATCCTAGCTAAAAAATATATCCCGAAGTGCTTCTTTTATCATCCAAGCTACCTCCCCAGTCACTATTTGTATATCCAATCAGCTTATACTCTTCTGAAGGTGTATACAAAATCCCAAAGTTCTTTGTTCCAGCTATATACCGCAAAATTCTTTTTCCATCTTTCCAATGAGTTTCTTTTGGTTTGTCCATAAATCTAGAAATAATACTAACTCCATGCATTATATCTAGTCTTGTGGCAGTTAGATAAATGAAGCTTCCAACTAATCTTTTGAATAAGGTTTCATCAACATTAAGACTTTCATCATTCTTGCTAAGTTTTAAACCCAATGCAACTGGTGTAGGGGCTGGATTCACTTTTGTCATCTTAAATCTCTTCAACAAATCATTAGCATACTTAATTTGACAAATAAATATGCCTTCCTCATTTTTCCTTCTATCCCAAGAAAATATCTCATGAGCCCTAAATCAGTCATATCAAATTCACTTTTCATGGCTGTCTTGAATGTGTTAATTGGCATATTACCTATGAACATAAAATCATCTACATACAAACAAACTATCAATATTTATCCTTTATCATTCATTTTGACATACAAAGTTGGTTCATTACCACACTTGTTAAAACCACTATTCCCAAAATAAGAGTCTATCCTGTTGTACCAAGCTCTAGGAGCTTGCTTTAAACCATATAATGCCTTTTTCAGTTTGCATACCTTATGTTCTTCTCCCAAGACTTCATATGTGGGTGGCTATTTTATATACACTTCTTCCTCTAAAATGCCATTCAAAAATGTTGATTTAACATCCATTTGATAAACCTTCCAATTATTCTGAGCTGCTATTGATAAGACCATTCTAATGGTATCCAATCTTTCCACGAGTGCAAATGTTTCATTGTAGTCTATGCCCGATTGTTGTGTGAAGCCTTTAGCTACTAGTCTTGCCTTGTGCTTTTCCACTTTTCCATTTTCATCATATTTTTTCTTGTAAACCCACTTAACTCCAATCACATCCTTGCCTTTAGGAAGCTCTACTAGGTCCCAAGTTTCATTCTTTTTTATTGACTAAATTTCTTCATTCATGGCTACAACCCATTTGTCATCTTTAATAGCTTCTTCAAAATAAATTGGATCAACTTGTGTTAAGAAAGAAAAATTAGTGCATAAATCATCATTTTTAGCCTCTTGAAGTTCATCATATATGTCCCTAAGACTTCGTGTCTTATTTGAAGTATTTATAGACCTTGATCTTAGTGATGCAAGTGTTGGACTAGAAGACTCACTGTTGTTATTACTTTATGGAGTAGTAGTATTTTGAGTGGTAGGACCCCTAGTAGGTGTTTTTGGAATATTTGATTGAGTACTAGGATTCACAACTTGAGATTCATTCTCTTGTGGAACACTAGCTACAAATGTAGTTGTTTTATCTATGTTTCCATCCCAAGCTTCCTCTTCAATAAAATCAACATCATGGCTTATTATCATCTTCTTTGTCATAGGAATGTATAGCCTATATGCTTTGGATTGTTCACTATATCCCACAAATATGCACTTTTCTCCTCTATCATCTAGTTTTTGTCTCAATTCTTAAGGTACCAGTGAGTATGCCACACAACCAAAGACTCTCAAATGTGATATATTGTTCTTCTTTTTGCTCCAAGCTTCTTTTGGTGTTTTATTTGTCACAGCTTTTGTTGGGCATCTATTTAGTATATATGTTGAACATGCAATTGCTTCAGCCCAATACTCATTTGGTAGATGTTTTTCTTTTAACATACTTCATGTCATTTCCATAATTGTTCTATTTTTTCTCTCTGCTACTCCATTTCGTTGTGGAGTGTATCTTGTTGTAAATTATTTCTTTATACCATTTTCTTTGCAAAAATTTTGAAAATCATTTGATATGTATTCTCCACCTCAATCGGTTCTCAATGCCTTGATATAGTATCCACTTTCTTTCTCAACTTTTATCTTAAACTCTTTAAAGACAACAAATACATCTGATTTATATTTTAGAAAATATACCCAAACTTTTCTATTGAAATCATCAATAAATGTCAAGAAATAAAGCTTTCCACTCATATATGGAGTTTGCATTGGTCCACAAAGATCTGAATGCATTATCTCAAGTGGATGTTTTTCTCTATAAGACTCCCCAACTAGAAATTTCTCTCTATGTTGCTTTGCCAAAATACAACTCTCACATGTTGTCTTAAGTGGCTCTATTGGTGGCAATCCATGTACCATTCCTTTCTTATATAACAGTTGTAATCATTTGAAATTCAAATGACCAAACCTTAAGTGCCATAGCCAAGATTCATTTTTATATGAAGCTTTAAAAGTTGATTCAGGAAGATTTTGCAAACCTTGTGGCTCTAAGAATAATTCACTTTGAATCCTGAGTTGGAACATCCTATTTTGGGTCATTTCAACTTTTGCAATCAGCCTATTGCTTGGTTTCTTATCTAGGATCACACATTCACCATTTTCAAAATGTATTCTATATCCTTTTTGTACTAGCTGCCCAATGCTTATTAGATTGTGTTGCAATCTAGGAACATAATATACATTAGGAATATGTTTTTCTTCTCCTTGCTTAGTTCTTATACTTATTGACCTTTTTCCCATGACTACAATTTGATGATCATCTCCTAATTTAACCTCTGATTTTACAGATTCATCCATGGTTGAAAATATCTCCTTACTCCCACTCATGTGGTTACTACAACCACTATATAGGAACCATACTTCTTTGGAACTCTCTTGTGCCACATTGCATGTTATCAAAATAGTATTTTTCTCACTAGTGTTGGGCTGGTTCTCATTTGTAAAATGTGCCTTTTGTTTATTCATGTCTTATTGTCTTTTTCCACATTCAGATGCAAAGTGCCCAAATTTGTTACAATAATGACATTGGATGTTAGATTTATCATACCTTTCTCCTTGATGATGACTATGAGGATGATTTCTCCCCCTTCCTCTTGATGATGTAGAATGAGTTTGTGAGCTTGGTGTTGGTCTTCTAGTCTCAAATTTTGCATTTCCTCTTCCTCCTCTTGGTGCAAAACGTCATCTGCCTCTGCTGTAATTTGATCTTCCTCTTGTGTTGCCAAATGAAAGTTGAGTTTTGAATGCATTCTCCAATGATGACACACTTGATTGATTTAGCCTTTGCTCATGTCCCAAGAGTGATCCCATTAATTCATCGACTAATAACTGAGAGAGATCTTTAGCTTCCTCAATGGCTGCTACAACTGAATCAAACTTTGTAGGTAAACTTCTACATATTTTCTCTAAAACTTATTGATCCCCAATAGTTTCTCCATAAGATCTAATCTGATTTACTATTCCCATTGCATGAGTGAAAAAAGAATCTATTGAATCTGAGTCTTTCATTTGTAAATTTTCAAAATCTCTTCTAAGATTTTGTAATTTTGTTGTTTTTACCTTGCTTGTGCCTTGATATGTTATTTGCAAATTTTCCCATGCTTGTTTTGATCTTGTGGCAGCTGTAACTTTTGGAAATATGGAGTCCTCCATTGCCTGTTGAATGAAAAATAGTGTTTTAGCATCTTTCTTCTTATTTTCCTTCAATAAATCTTTCTCAGCTTATAAAAGAGCCTAATATGCTTGCTAGTCTGCTGGTTCAAGAAACCCATTTTCAACCAAATCCAAAATATCCTGGGAATGAAAGAGGGTTTTCATTTTAATGCTCCAAAATTCATAATTTTTGCCATTAAAAATTGGTATCTGGGGCTGTGAAATGCTTCCACTTGTTCCTACCATAATTTTCAAATGAAGAATCTTGCCTATCCTTAATGAAGAAACCCACAACATAGTATGGATTCTCCCTTTTTGTAGTGACAACAATCTACTTAGATCTCCTTTCCTTCCAATGCTACAAACTCTAGTTTGAAACAACAATGCCAAGAAATGTATCCACAAGTCTGTTACAACACAAAAAAAATCTCCTCTCTTACAGTCTTCCTGAAACAACCAGCTTTGATACCAGTTTGATGGAGGCAGAGACAAGAATATACAAAGTGAAAAGAAATAATAAACATAGAACATAAAATAAGTTGATTAACTATATTGATTCTGAAATAAAAATCTGGTTACATTAGAACTTTTCCATTAGAGCTTCTAGTGCTCTAATGCTTCCAAAAATAGAGAGTTCTTCTTTTCTTCAATGCACATAAAAATAGAGTATTTTCTTTACAAAACTTAACATTATTGCTCTAGAGAAGTTTCCAGAAATCACCAAGGAGCAGTCTAGATGCATCGACAATGTGACTTGAAAAGATAAGAAAAGGCAAAAATAATAAATGTAGTGGTTGGAGTAGGTAATAAAAGGCAGGGGAGATTAAACTGGATACAGTTGGAGGTCCACGTCATTCCACATATGCCAACAAATGGATATCAAAACCTAGATCCATGGCTCCCATTTCAACACTGAGTGTATATTTTGCAGGCTCAGAGTTCCCATTTTCTTACTCCTAACATTTCACTTTGGTACTCAGAAAACCCTATACCTTCCCACTCAGACCTTTCCCTCCTATGTGATGTCGCGATCAAATTTGAAATCATTCTTTGTTAATGATTTAAAATAAATAATTTTAACATTTCATCCATTTAATTTTTGTATAATCATTGATATATTATAAATACAATTTTTCCTTAACCATGATAACCCCTTATACCTCCATTGCTTATAATATAATTTAAATAATAAAATATTAACATCCAATTTGAAAGAGCAACATCTTGATGAGGCAAGTGGGCTCGGCTAAAAAAAAAATGTTTTCATTCAACTGACCTCTAGAGATTATCTAAATGACCCCATTATGCATTTGGATCAAAATTAAGCAATAAGTGACCATTATAACTTAATTTACAAATATCCTGCAAATGTGTCCAAACCGTGCAAGGAGCCTTTGGAAATGCCTCTAAAAACTAGTCCAATGTCATCCTTTGACCCATGAAATTGGTAGGCAAACAATTTGGTATACCAAGATTCACTTTGTAAAATGGTTTTCCTTGATGATGTATGAAGTGAGATATTTCTATCTCTAAAGTCACCAACTTCATTTTCTTTGCAATTGAACATACCAAAACTAATATGAAACCTCATTTCTAAGCCTCTAATAAAAATACCAAATGGCCCCTCAGGAAACCATCACTGATAATACTTGATCATTTAGGTGTAAATAAAATGTGTGCCAGAAGAAATTACTAGATACTTTCAGAATTACAAATTATTGATAGCCAAACATAGTCACCTTTAAGATATTCTAGACATACAAGTTTAGAATATAGAAAACTTCATTTCACATGGGGCTGGTAAAAATACAAATGAAGACCTAGGAGTCTAAGGATTTTCAAGGCGGTGCATCAAGATGTCAAGAGTATAGAACAACAATTGGGATCTCTTGGAAACTGTCGAGTTAAAAATTATAACTCTCCAAAAGTGACCACTTTGCAGATGTAACACTTAAAATGTAGAAAACATGAATAAGTTGCTTTTAAATTTGATTTCAAAAATCCATCAAATGAACTCCTTATGGTCTCAAAGTTTGGATATGATCTCACTTTCATATCAAAAATACAAGGTTTGATTTGTTTTATTCTGATAGTCAAATGGTTCCTTGTTATTAACCCTCAAAGAAGGCCATTTGGTAACATTTGCGCTGCACAGTAAATCAGAATAAAATGCAAATGGATTTATTCTAGCAAAGTGGGAAAATGAACTCACCAAGGTCTAAAAATGCACATGGAGGATATTTATCATGTCTACAATGTAGGGAAATACTTATGTTGTAATAGTAATCAATAGGTCATGAAAACCAGGTCTTCAATGTAGGCTATTTCATTATGTCTAAATTGTTGATCCCTAAAGTTTTGTTTTCTATTAGTGTCTTACACTTAGTCATTTTCTAGGTAGTTTGGGTCGGTCATCACTGCGATCGAGTCATCATATATAGGTTGAGTCATGTATATTGTACATTTACCGAGCAGTAGTCACTGGCGAGTAAAATAATGATCACCGAGTACTTCAGTATTAGCCAAGTCAGCTTTTTTCAAGTTATGTAAAGAAGACAATGTTGAGCACCAAGGTATAAAGAATAGTGAATGTCGAGTTCCAGAGATATCAAATGTCGAGCAAGCCAGAATTGACATGTGTGTTTGTTATGGCACAAATACTTAGGTAAACCATTTTGGCCAACATTCATATTTCATTTATTGTTTGTTGAGGAAATCACAGAGGTGATTACGCTCTTGTATTGTAATCATTAATCCCTATGTAACACATGGAACCAATCAGAATTAGGGAAAGGTTAAGCGAAAAAAAGAGACAATCTAGATCATAGATCTTAAATCTTGGAGAAAGTTAATTGTCAATATAAGATGTGATCGAAACCCTAAAATAGAGTGTGAGAGAGAAAGTGAGAATAGTAATTATCATGAGAAGAAGAGTATGAAGGAGATCTCATACTTTCAAAATAGAGAATTATTTTGATGATCAGAGATAGAGTTTAGTGATTGAGTAGAACAGAGAAAAGCAGTGAAGGACAGAACAAAGACATATTTGATAGAAGAGATCAAATCTATACTGTAAGGAGGAGATCTGTAATCAACATCACAGTTCAAACTGAAGGATCAGGTATTGAGACATTTTAACAGGTGTATCAAGGTAAATCTTTTAACATAGTGGTTTTGACAAACCTTAATAAATCTCTTAATTGAGTGCTTACTTAGTTGTAAGTCTTAAATCCTTTTGCAAGGTAGATTGTATAAATCTCAAAGCTCTTAACAAGGCAGACCCCTCACAAGGTAGATCATATTTTGTAATCAAACTTGTAGCCCTAACAAGAAAAATTTATATTGTAGTAGTGAAGATTTGTGGGTGTCATTCCCACCCCAGTTTTACCTTTCAAGGGTTTATGGGTAACCAAAATCATTGTGTTATGTTTATTTTTATGGGTGATGTTTAGCTTATTAGATCTGTTACACTATTGAGTATTATGCTTATGCTATGCAAGTTTCATTTATGTCAAAATGGATAAATTAGTGATATTTGATTCAACCCCCCCTCTTAGTATCACATTTTCCCAATAGATTTCCAATAACTGGTATTAGAGCTTAGTCTCTTAAAGAAGTCCAACCAATTGTGAGATAAAGATCTTGAGATGGAGGTTTATAAGTTGGAAAAAATCATAGAGAATCAGAAGATTGACATTCAACTTGCACTACAACAACTTGAAGTAGCCAGAGGAGAACTGAAGAAATTTTTAAGTAGAAGAAGAGAGATAGCTATTCAACAGAATGAAACACAATATCAAGAAGAGGATACTTTTGGATTATTTGATAGTGGCAACTTTACAGAAAGTGACAAAACCATAAAATAACTACTGGAGAAAAATAACATACTAAATGAGGATATCATAAATATGAAGAGAGAACAAGAAATACAATCTGTGAGACTCTGTGAAGTAGTTGAACAGAAAAAGAAAGTTGAAGAAGATAAGACAATGAAAGAAGAAGATAAAAGAGAAATATCAATGAGACTTGATGAAAGGACAAGTGACATGCAAAGATTGACAAATAATCAACTAGACATGGTAAATCAACTGCTACTAGTTAATCAAGAATTGGGTAGGAAAGATGTGGAACTCACCAATCTAAGATTAAAAAAAAAATCAACTAAGGAATGAACTAAGATCTGAAAAGGATATTAATAAAAGGATGAATAATCCTAATGAAGCTGTGAGATATTTTGAAGAGTTGTTAAGGTCACCTAGAAGTTCTAGTGATACATCTAGACTTGGACATGATGATCACTTATCATCCACCAAGGAAGGTGAATCATCAAAGAGTGGAGAGAAAAGGAATACAAAACCAAAGAACAACAAGCCCACATGCCATCACTGTGGAAAGCTAGGACATACAACCAACATCTACAAAAGAAAACATGGTAAGTCTGATCCTAAACCAAAATTAAATGGACATTATTTTAACTGTAAGAAACATAGACATCAGGCACATGAATGTGGGACAAAGGCTATTAATCCACCCACCTCACCTAAATTTCAAGGACACTATTTCAACTATCAAAAATATAGACATAGAGCATTTGAATGCAGATCAAAACCTAAATGGTCATCAAATCAACTGATTAAGTCACCTAAGAAGGGTAATACATACAATTGGGACTACAAAACTTGGTACAATTGTCATTACTATGGAAAATATGGTCACATTGGAGAAAATTGTTTGAAGACACATTTTAGGGGTAAATCCAAGATTTGGATGAATGGAAGTATGGTATGCTATAAATGCAATATGATTGGTCACCTAAAGAAAGACTGTAGAACACACATACCGAGCAATGATCAAAGCAAGAATGAAGAAACCATTGAGCAAATGAGAAATCAGATGAACAAGACATGGAAGAAAGAAGAGGCAAGCAGTAGTGAAGCTAGTACACTTGAGGTCACCCAATCTGATGGATTAGGTGATCACACTACTTCAAACTAAGCAAAGAAGGTATGTATGGAACTGAATCTTATAATGTTTTAATCTTACATCAGTTCCTAACATTTTTTGAGAAAAATTCAATATTTGCATAGATTAAGATGCATTAGGATAGATTTGAGCAAAGAACTATACTGCATATTTGATGTCGAGCATCAGTATTCTAGTCTATAGTGACTGAGTCACTATCACTAGTGTTTTTCGAGTACCTATGATAACCGAGATGTGATGTACATCAAGTGGTAACCAAATGGTTGTATCGACTGAGCTTATGTTGACTGAGTTTAACATAAGATTGCCGAGACAGTTGTATCTCACCTAGAAAGTGTACAAATCATTAATGAAGCCCTAATCTGACCATTTGAAGTATATACAATGGGAAGTTACCATTTATTTCATTCCACCAATGAATTGAGAAATTTTAGAGTGATTCAGAGAATGAGTAACCAATGTGATTAGTGCTAAGTACAATTTGTAGAAATCTTCACAGCGTGCCATTAGCAAAATATTTGAAGAACACTTGTGCAAGGTATTTTACCAAGTAAATCTTTTTCAGTATGTTAACCCTTAAGTTGAAAGACATGGAATCATCATCATCAGCTACAATGAAGAAGAAAGGAAATGAGAATTTTAATGTACAATTAGTGAGAAATGAGGCATGCAAGCCATAGAAATTTTAGGCCATTCTAGAAAGTGCAATCATGGGAGATCTTACTGGAGTCCTGTCGTCAATTCCTAAGAAAGTCTTAATGATAAATGATATTTGGTCATGTTATATGTGCAAGATTGGAGAAATTGGTGAGTATGAACTAAGAGAGGCATACAATAAACTATGCAACAATGTGGTGTTGAAGTCAGAACACCAAAAGGTTACCCAGCAAGGGTTGGTTCATGCCCTTGACTTTCTGCAAAATTTCAAAGTAGAGTGGATCAAGATTGTACTAAGTAGGGTACATGCTATGAAAATATGGTTGGAGGATGGACTAGTCCAAATCACCAAATACATGATTCACCAGGTAACTAGCTACCCTAAACTCACTGGGAAGAAAACAATGAGATGTCAAAGCAAGGAGGAAATATAAGCAAACACTCAGGCAGTATGGAACAAGCGAGGCATGACTATCTCTACTATCATCGACCCAAAAATTGAATTTGCAGTAAGGGTGATAGCACACAAATTTTATTATTCAAGTTTGTTGGATAGTGTCACATGCAGGGCAGTGGACCAAGCTTGGAAGATAATAAAGAAGGGTCATACATACAACCTTGTCGAGCTCCAACTGACACAACTTGTCAAGAATCTTACATCAATGCGGAAAGAAAAGAATTCTATGTGTAAGTTTGGTTCCCTACTTGTTTGTTTATTTTTCTACATTCATAAAAGTTTTCCAACTGTTAGAGGAGTAGAATGGGATAAGAGTAGACCAGTGATAGTTCAGGTTAATGAGTTTATTAGTCAAATGGGTGATAATTTTGAAAGCATGATGGATAATTACTTTGTTGAGTTTAAGAAGAAAATGAGGAAAAGAAGTAGAATTCATGTATCCTTAGTAGAGAAATACAATCAGGACATATGCTTTCTAGTTGAAATTGACCTCACATATGCTCAAGTTGTAATATTGAGGGAATCATGGATAATGCCATTACCTTATGAGGTAAACATTGATGAAACAACAACAACAATTACAATCTTATTAGTTGAGGAAGTTGATAAGAAGACTACATATTTTGGAACCTATGAGGAAGCTAAGGCTAAGATAACCATGAGATTAAAGTCTACTACCATGGAGAGAAAGAGGGAAAAGATAGTGAGAAACATTAAGAAGATGATAGGAGAAGAAGAGGTAGATGTATCTCTAGAACTGACTCAAGGATTAGGAGAAGATAAGTTAAGTGAGTCTAGTGAAAGTGAAGAGGAGGAGAAAGTGGTAGAAAAGAAAGGAAAGAAGGAATCAATTTGTGATCCCATAAGGAAATAAATACAAAAATCAAATCCCATCTCCTCACCAGTACTTAGGCCAAGAACTAGGGCAACCTCTACTGCTATAGCTGTCGAGCCTCAAAAGAAAACCCCTACACCAAGGAAGAGAAAAATAGTTTAACCTAAGGTAGTGTTGAGCTAGTTGAAGAAGAAACCAAGGAGAAAAATCATTTTGGAAAAGGATGATAAGGAAACCGACAATGATGAGAAAATAAAGAAGGTATCATTATAGAAGAAAACACTGACTATGGATGAAATATGCCATAACATCAAGAGCACTGTTGGCCTAGAAAGCTTCAAACAAATAAAATTTGAAAGGATGAGTATTGAGGATAAGGAAAAATTAGAACAAGAAATGCTTGAAATGCTCTGTATATTTAAGATGATACCATTTCAATTGGGAAATTTGATTCCTGATGAGTTATATCAAAGAATAACACAAAAATGGGAATATTCCCTTATAACAGAAAAGAAAATCAGGGAAAGCACACTTGCTCAAGTCACACCAGACTTAACCCCTACTTACATTCAAAAGTATATGGAGTAGTATAATAATAGATTTATTCCCAAGATCCGAGCATACTCTATCCTTCAACAGAAGGTTGAAGATGTTGTTCAACAAAGTCTAAAGGTGTGGAAGATCATTTTTGGTCTCATAATTGATAAAAGAGCACAACATGATGCTAGCACATCTATGGGAATTACATTAGATAATAAAGAGGATTTTAGTGAACCTCAAATTTAGAAGGAAGTAGCTCAAAAGACTAAGGAGTGTGAGAAGATAGATGAAATAACCATTGTTGATATCACTGAGGACACCCCAGTGAAAAATCATATATTGACTGAGGAATAAATTCAAGCCAAGGAAGCCAAAGATACATCTTTGTCGTAATCCTATGTTATTACAAGTGTTAGATTATCAAAGGATTGAGGATACATCAACTATTAAAGTTACTTCTGCTAGTCCACATATAGTTACAGTTGATATGCTAGTCACTCACAGTACTACTACTGAGGAATAGGACAAGTCGGTAATTACACCTAAGACTACATCTGTCAAGGAGTCAAGTAAAGAGAAAGAAGAAAAGTCTACATTGGTTGTAGTAAATCCTCATCTGGAGGAAAAGGAAACAAAAAAGAAAGAGATAGAAAAATCAAAATATATTCAAGAGCCTAAGGAGCAAGAGGCAATAAAAGCTCTTATATAGATGCTGAGTGGTACAACACCTAGGAAGAAGTCACAAAAGAAGGAGAAATAGCCTACTCCACAGGTGACACTCAAGGAAATTATTGTGATTCCTAAATGGGACATAGATAACTTGACCTATGATTAGATGCAAATTCTACAAGATCTACTGAAGAAGAAGAGCAAACAGGAATAAATGAGAAGGGAACATCAGCAAAAGCAAGTCCTTCATGAAATAAAAGGTATATTCATATATTCTTTTGATATGACTGATGTAAATGATTCTGACCCTATTCTGGAACAACTTGCTCACATTGTCAAGAAAGTGACTTATGATAACATTGAGGCTAATGACAAGTTGTTGCAGTGGTCAGAAAGGAAATTTGAGACCAAGGTACTAAATAAGGTCTCTGCAGACATTGCAGTGAAGCAGGTAGAACTTTATACCTTAATAGAAAACTCATAAGAAGTTGTACAAAATGCACATTCTTTGTACAAGAAATTATGTGATGTAGAAGTGTTTACAAAGGACAATCGAGATCTGGTAGACAAGCTACAGTTAGATATCAAGTCTACAGGTCATTCATTGAGCTTGGATGTAAGTTCCAGCTCTATGCATTATACCAGGCTTCTACATACTCAAGCAAGGTTAGCTGAGTTGATGGCTAATGATGGTAAGATAAGGGCTCGCTTACTCTCTATTCAAACTATGTTAACACCTCATTTGGAGGCCATGCAAAGAGAGTTAGTTATGACAAAGGAATTAGTTCAGAAATATCCCATTCTTTCTATTGCCGAGAGCCTAGTTGACCTAGCTGTCGAGCTAGAGGTAAAGTATGAGGTTTTGAAGTTTGCAACATCTAGTTGGTACAAAACATTGCATATGGTCATGTAGCTTCATAAACCATTTATGGACAAGTATTTCATGATCCATACACCCCAAGAACTTAAAGTGACAAAAACAAGGGGGAAATAGGAGTGACATGACATGTTAAGTCACAAAGAGGGAACAACATCAGAAAGCATAATCAAAATGAAGAAAGCAGAAATGAATGGTATGACATACTAAGGTTTGTAAATGCATATATTTATTCGAGTGTATGTCAAAATAAGGAAGTCTTATGTGTACAAATGTAAATTTTGTTTTGAAGAATGAGTTAATTTTTAGGGGGAGTATTCTATAAATGTTTTGTTAGTACTAAGTACTCTTTAAATGTATTGAAAATGTCACACGAAGTGTTTTTTCCACTAATGTCAAAGGGGGATTGTTGATCCCTAAAGTTTTGTTGTGTATTAGTGTCTTACACTTAGTCATTTTCTAGGACATGTTGGTTGGTCATCACTGTGACCGAGTCATCATATATAGGCCATGTAGTACCCCTACCCCTAGTCTGATTTTTATAAATGTTATGATTACTTTAGGATGATGGAATATATGTTAGTAAATTATTGATGAAAATGATTTTACTGACCCCATACTGGCATGTGTATGGTTAATGTGATTGTTTTACATTTTTGTTTGACGTGCTTGATGTGGTTGAGGGACGGAGTCGTAGTTACTTGCTTGTGAGATCCACACGATCGGCCGATACTCGCCATTGTCTATTATATATTTATTTATGTATGTACATGTGGGTGTTGTATGCAGGTTCATAGGTACCGGGCATCGTCTTCCCTGAATTGTTAGGATGAGTGTGTCCTATCGCAATATCTCAAATGGTAAGAGAGGGGAGATAACACGGATCCAAACCCTAACCCAAACCCATGTATCCTAGTTGTTGGATAAGTATTTGTTGACTACCTTATCCGAATTTGTCAGGTTGGCAAAGTTCGTGGATCCCTTTCTGGTGTTGCTTGGTTTTGGTTTTGTCTGATTTTATCTCGTTTGGCTTTAGTTGATTTGTGGATATGTGGGTGATTGTTATGTGATTATTTATTAATTGATTATAGTTGATTATGTTTATATAGATTATATTTTATGTGATTATCAATGTTAGGTGCGTAGTTGAATTTTATGATTAAATATGCTCCTATGATTAATTGAGGAAATTAAATTAAAGTTGATTATTTGAGTATTTGGAAAATTAATATTGATTATGTCCTAAGTTTATTTTGATGAAATTCAATCAAAATCAAATAATTGATTATTTGGATTTAAATGATTATTTTATTGATAATTGAATTTTATTATGTTTGTGAGCATTATTAAATAAATAAATATTTAATTGCATATTTTAGGATGCATTAAGTATTTTATTTATTTAATAAATGTATTTTAAATTATTAACATGTGCAAATTGAAAAGAGAGTTGTTGTCAAAAAGTGAACAACTAGTTTTCAAATGTCAAGTTGTGTTGTGCATTTAAAAAGATATTTTAATTAATTAATTAATAGTTACTTTCAATTGTGGAGTTGTCTTGTGAGCATTTTCTGATTTGGAGTTGGACTCTGAGTTAGCTTTTGAGTTGTCTTTTGGAATTGCATGAATTTGGGAATTGAATTCCAATTAGGGGAGGATTGCATTCTTTGGAGATGAGATAGGTTTTTGGAGAAGATTTTTGGAAGAGCTTTTGTGCTTGGAATTTTTGAAGATTTGTGGATTGTTGTGGTTGTTGGTTGATTTGGCTTGATTGTGCATCTGGATCTGGTTCCTGTTTTCAGCATAGTTTTCAAATCTGCAGGCAAAATTAGTTTTGGAAGAAATCTCTCTCAGATCTTCAACAAAGGTTTCATTACAGTTTCTGGCATTGGATCTAAGGTAGGGTCTGGAATTCTTGTCGTGTGCTATCTGATATTTTATTTGGTAAAATTCTGTGTTTGTTTAGTTATGGTTTATCTCTTTATATTTTTATGATTTATTTGATTTTGGGTATTAGAGAAACCCCATATCTATTATTTTATGTTTTTATGATTACTTGGCATTGTACTGTTATGTTGGTAAAATTTTATTAGAAGTTTGTCTACGGTTTGCTTGTAAATCGAAAAATCAATTCTTCTATATAGTTAGACTATAGAGTGAAAGAAAATTAATCCCCTCTTTGGAAAGAAAATCCAATTTGTTTGAAAAACCCAATTTGGGTATAAAGTTAATTCTGGTGAAAATGATTAGTGTCTGTATAAAATTTACAGTAAAAAATAATTATACCTGGGAAAGACAAAAAAATAGACTAGCCAATGAGAGACAATTTGTAAGTAATGAGGAGAGGCAATAACAAATAAATTAGAAAGATGGATAAGACAAAATAGTGTGTGTAAAAATTGATAAAAGGCCTGTTACCCTTTCTAAATGTTAGAAGTATATATATAATATATATAATAAGTTGTTTAAAAATGTTATATATATATAATAATTGATTTTTAAATGTTGAAAAAATATATATAATAAGTTGTTTTTAAAAAAAAATTGTTTATGTTTATGCTTTTGGAAATACTAATGAAATTTTGTTTTTATATATAAAAACAAAATTATATGATTGGATGGAGGTGGGGGCCACCACCTCCCACCACCTCCCTTGACTCCCCCTTGACTGTCGTGAGATAGGCACAGGCCCACCGACGGTACCCGAGCATACCGTGCGGCAAGTCTGCCACCTGCGTAGCGACAGGGGAGTGGGGACCACTGTCCCCCCCCATCGTATGTTTTTTTAATAATTGTTTTAATTATTTTTCCCTTTTCTTAATTAATTTCATTTACTTTGAAAATTAATAACTTTGTTAATTAGTTTAATTTAGTTTGCAATTATTAAATTTGTAAACTATGTTAATTTATTTGAATTAATAAATTTGTAAATTAATTTGATTTGCAATTTATTTTGTAAATTAATTTAATTTAGATTGTTTTGTTTGAATATCCAATTTGTTAATTAATTTATTATAAAATTAAATTTGTTTTAAATTAATTTGGTTTAATAATTTGGGTTTGTGATATTGTTTAAACCTGGTTTAGTCTTGACTAAATAAATTTTCAATGAATGTTAGATTTTAAGCATGTATATACTCATTTAATTTCCATCTTTGTGGGACGAGCTTTAATTGACCTATTTATATAGGAGTATATGCATAAGTTATGTACAATAAAATTATGAACAGTTTATGCTTCTCTCATATACATTTAATTTTTCAAATGATTAATTTTGGAGAATTGTAGTACACAGTGAAATTGGGTGTTTTCTCTTGATTAGTACTATTAGGAGATTATGGATATTATTTTGATTATTCTTCATTATGGCGTTATATCAATGTTTATGATTAGATTCTCTTAGCTGAGTTATGTAGTTCTAGACTTAGATTCTATTATGTTCAATATGGAATTTTGTATGCTTATGATTAAATTCTAGTTTTCTATGATGCATTGTGTCTTCTTCGTGCCTGGAGTGTTTTCTTTTGCTTAATGTGTTTTGGGGCACTAGAAGACCTCAGGAAAAGATAGAGGTCAGGGATTGTGTTAGTTGTCCTTATTTTTCAGTAATACAATTGGATGTGTGTGTTGAGATCCCATTATACCCTGATTGACCATATAGGCTCATGATATTTTTGTATTCTGCTTTTGGTGCCTTTGTAATCATTTCTAGTTCTTGTATGTGAAACTGGATTTGGGATTACCTGGATATGTACCTGATTGATCTATGTGAGATCTGTGAGCCTAGGGTAGTTTACCTAGATATGTAGTAGGAGGTGACTTGCAATAAGTGGTGGGGCCCACAAGTGGCTACCAAGATCACTTATTGTTAAGTATCTTAATCAAGTGATAACTAAATATAACATTGAGAGATATTAAAATAAACCTAATAAGATATGGTTTCCTCGCCCTGGCTTAGTGCTAGTACAGACTAAGGTGGGAATGGAGAAGATGACTAGCCCCCTTTTAAGGGATGAGTTGGCATAGTTGATGACTTCATCTATATGAGAGGTCATTGATGTCGTGTATGGTCACTTGGGTGCTGGGATCTAGGAAGATTACCAGGATGAGACTCAAGGGTTAGACGTACATGATGACACCTTCCTATGCATAGTCTAGTTATCTTACATGTGTCAGTTGCCTCTGGATTAGTGGGTCTTCCATTTCATTATGCTTATTTTCCTTGAGTTAGAGAGCTTTCAGGATCCTTTCCTAGCTTGATTTGTTTGATGTTTGTTATCCAAGTGGGATCTGTTGTTATCTCCTTAGCACAGTGGGAGTGGACCATTTAGGTTCACGAGGTCGGGTGGTAGTGGTTCTTTTACCATTTGAGATTCTGACATTCATGTACCAGTGCTGGATGATCCTTGTGGCAGTTGTTCCATCCCGATCGTCATTGATGGAGTTGTGTTCTTCTTTCTCTTTCTCTTCTTCTTGTGATCTTGTATCTTTGTATCAGTTCTTCAGAGATGTCTTGTGTTCTTCATTTCAGTTATTGTACTACATACCCTGCGACATGTGTAGCAAATGTAGGTTATTATGGATGCCTTATGGTACTAGATGTATTTATGTTATCTTTTAGGTGATGTTGATTTTATCTTTTATTGGTTTATTTGAGATTTGTAATTGTACCTAATCTAATTTTATTAATTAATGCTAAATTAATCATCGTCAAGGAACCCTTGAGAGTTGTAACCTATGTTGGTTGTTTATGTTATGTGAGTTAATGGTAATTGCTTCCGCATTGATGTTTATCTTGTATGTTAACTTTAAAAAAAAAAAATATTCCGCAAACTTAGTTGCATGTTAGGTTAAGTTCTTCTGGGTTCCCTGGTGGGGCATTATAGGCTGAGTCATGTATATTGTACATTTACCGAGTAGTAGTCACTACCAAGTAAAATAGTGGTCACTGAGTACTTCAGTATTAGCTGAGTCAGCTCTTGCTACGTTATTTAAAGAATACAATATCGAGCACCAAAGTATAAAGAATAGTGAATGCCAAGTGCCAGAGATATCAAATGTTGAGCAAGCCAGAATTGAAATATGTATTTGTTATGGCACAAACACTTAGGTAGACCATTTTGAATGACATTCATATTTCATTTATTATTTGTTGATGAAATCACAAAGGTGATTACTCTCTTGTATTTTAATCATTAATCCCTATGTAACACATGGAACCAATTAGAATTAGGGAAAGGTTAAGCGGCAAAAAGAGATAATCTAGATTGTAGATCTTAAATCTTGGAGAAAGTTAATTGTCTATATAAGATGTGATCTAAACCCTAAAACACAGTGTGAGAGAGAAAGTGAGAATATTAATTATCATGAGAAGAAGAGTAGGAAGGAGATCTCATACTTTCATAACAAAGAAGTATTTTGATGATAAGAGATAGAGTTTAGTGACCGAGTAGAATAGAGAAAAGTAGTGAAGGACATAACAAAGACATATTTGATAGAAGATATCAAATCTATACTGTAAGGAGGAGATCTATAATCAACATCATAGTACAAATCAAAGGATCAGGTACTGAGACATTTTAACAAGTGTATTAGGTTAAATCTTTTAACAGAGTGGTTTTGATAGACCTTAGTAAATCTCGTAACCAGGTGCTTACTTAGTTGTAAGTCTTAAATCCTTTTGCAAGGTAGATTGTATAAATCTCAAATCTCTTAACAAGGTAGACCCCTCACAGGGTAGATCATATTTTGTGATCAAACTTGTAGCCCTAACAGGGAAAATTTATACTGTAGTAGTGAAGATTTGTGGGTGTCATCCCCACCCTAGTTTTACCTTTCAAGGGTTTCTATATAACCAAAATCATTGTGTTATATTTATTTTTATAGGTGATGTTTAGCTTATTAGATCTGTTACACTATTGAGTTTTATGGTTATGCTATGCAAGTTTCATTTATGTCAAAATGGTTAAATTAGTGATATCTAATTCACCCCCCCCCCCCCCGCCCCCCTCTCAGTATCACATTTTTTTCATTATGTCTAAATAATTGCAAAGATACAGATTTCACAAACCTCCTTAAACTTGGCATATCAAAAACTTGTCAAACTTGACTATTGAGGTTTGCAGATGGATATATATTATCAATGATAGGCACTCAATATGATACTAAGTTTACTACCCATGACAATCACTAGATTTCAAGCTATCAGCTATCGAAGTAAGCCTTTTCAAATAGTTCTCAAGAGTTCTCTCTTTCATGCCCTAGAAAGTTTTAATATGGCTACCTCAATTTCCTTCATAATTTTAAGGTTCCAGGAGTAGCAACATGTCTTTCTTTGGGATCTTGTTGAAATATAGCTACAAGACAAACAACATGCATGGTATTTTGTATAGTAGTAGTGAAGTATAATAATCCTTCAATCATTGATTTGTATATATTATCATCAATCTTAGGAGATTCAATATCTTTACTCAACTTATAACTAGTAGCCATAGGAATGCTTATGTGTTTAGAATTTCCCATTCCAAACTTCCTTAACATTTCCTTAACATAGTTTCATTGTGAAATAAAGATACATTCATTTTTCAAATCGAATTGTAATCCAAGAAAGGAATTCAATTCTCCAATCATAGGCATTTCAAATTCCTCTTGCATCTCATCAAAAAACCTCATGCATATACCATCTATAGAAATCTAAATTTCATGATTAAATATTTGATCAAACTAAATCATACTGACCCTTCTTCTAAAGCCATCATATTAATTAAATAATTCATCTATTTAATTAATCTATCCTTTCATCTATTCCTCCTAGGTAAATTAATTAATTTAATTTTCTTATAATATCAATCTCTCTAAATTAAATAAATATATTCATGTGTTTATTTGAATCCCCCTTCCTCTATTTTGAATTTAAATTAATTCAAAAATCCTATTCCCCTCACCCACTTAGAGAATCCTTAAAATCCCACTTGCATGTTAACCCTTCATTTGATTAATTACATGACTTTATTTACTTAATTAATCTCTTTCCTCCCACTTGGGATTCAATAATACATTTAATTCTATTTGAGCACATGGCTCTTATCTTTAACTCTCACCTAACCTCACTTCCCTAACCTAAACCCATCCTTCTAACTCAACCCAACCCACTTGCACACACTAATCCTCACTTCATAAGTAAATATTCTTATTTACTTAATCAATCCCTCCACTCATTATCTATCCTCCCAT
>BSBK01008537.1:240000-312500 GCA_027943335.1 Chamaecyparis obtusa
CATGTTATCATTGTGGAAAATCAGGCCACACAAAAAATGTTTGCAAGAGAAAAGTAAAAGCTATTCCTAAATCCACTCCTAAGTTTAATGGTTATTATTATAACTATAAAAAGTATGGACATTAGGCACATGAGTGTAGATATAAATTGAATAGGACTCCTAAGAAACCCTACATGGAGAAACATTGTCACACTTGCAACATGCATGGACAAATATCACAAGAATGCAAGACAAAGATGAAGCAAGTCTAGACACTGAAAGAAAAGAACAAAGCATATCAACCAAGAAGGAAAGGTAATGCATATACTTGGGATTACAACACATGGGTTAATTTCACAACATGTGGCAGGTATGGACATATAGCAGCAAACTGCATGAGGAAGAACTGGAGAGGAAGATCTTGTAATTGGACAAACTCTGGTATGGCTTGTTTACACTGTCATAAATTCAGTCACTTAAGAAAGGATTGCAGAGACCAAGCACCCAAGACACAAACAACTAAAAATGGAAATACAATTGAGGAAATCATGAGGATAAGAAATACAATGTGGAGAAAAGCATCAAGTGATAATGTTGGATCAAGCAATGCAGTCGATGACACCTCATCCAATGGATTGGGTGACTTCACCACCTCCACTTAAGTCATAAAAGGTATGTATGGAATTTAATTTCAAATTAGTTATATCTATCAAACAGTTCCTTATATCTAGTGGTTTCATACCAAATCTTCATGAAATAAGATGCACTGTGGGATTATATGTTTTGAGCTTTAAATGTGCACAATCGGTATAAATGAGACCGAGTAATGTATTTTCTAGTCAATAACTATTGGCAAGGTTAACCAAGTTGTGGTATTAATCGAGTGATATCAAAGTGTTAATCAAGATTATGATCTTTTGAAATATAAATTGAGTGCATCTACTTCTACCGAGTTGTGGTAGGTCAAGCATTAAATGCAAAAGTTTGAGAGGGAAATGAAGTTTTTGGCTATAAATACACCTTGGACTTAATCATTTTTCACTTTTTGACTATGAAGAACAGAGTGATTTCAAGTGATATTTGAGCAGAGAGATTCCAGAGCAGTTTGAGCATAAATTTGAAGGATTTCTGAGTAGGGTATTCATGATTAAAGTAAGTTTCAATTTCACCAAGCTATTTCACAAAGCCCTAATTTGAAGAATGATGGGATCCTCATCTAAAGTAATGAAATATAAGTCTAGAAGTGAGAAGAAGGTAACTTTGATAAAATCCAAAACCTATACTAAGCCTAAATACAAACTACATCCCAAGGTTGCTTCACAAACTGACAAAACTGACATATTTTTGAGCATACCACCTAGGGTTTTGCTAGTTTAGGATATTCACACATACATTCATTGGAAAATTAGTGAAGTAGGGGATTTTGAGCTTCAACCACCTTCCAAGAGCTTAGTGTCAATGGAAAGCTCAAGGATGAGCATACACATTTGGAGGTGAAGGGTTTAGTGAACGCACTACACTTCCCAAGGGTATTTAAGAATGAATGGATTAGGGTAGTGTTGAGCCATATGTACAATGGAAATTTATGGTTGGATGAGCTGGTCAAAATAACTAGGGTTATCATATATGCATTCAATAGTTACCCCATAACCAACAAGGTAAAAGCATTAAGGAGTGCATCGAGGGCTGAGATTGAAAAACTAACTGGAGCCGAATGGGATGGCATGGGCATGAGAATCAACACTATTGTTGATCCCAAGATGAGATTTAGTGTATATATAGTCAGGTACAAGATATTTCAATCCAGTAGGTTGAATAGTGTTTCATGTGGAGCAGTGGATATTGCAAATAAGATTTTGAGGAAAGGCTTTCAATTAGACCTTGCCGAGCTCTTATTAAAATAGTTGGATGAAAACATGAGAACCATCAGGTTGGAAAGGACTAATACCTGTAAGTTTGGTTCACTCCTAATTTTCATATTTTTTTATGTACAAAACTTCTTTCCCTCAGTTGATAATGTTGACTGGGATACTGATCGACCAATCACTTTACAAATCAATAAATTTATTCAAAGTTTAGGATAGAATTTTGTTAGCATTATGGATGTATACTTTGAATAGTTTAAGGATAGGATGTATCAAAGAAGAAGAATACTAGGATACCTGTTTGAGAAATACAAAGAAGAAATATGTTTCTTAGTGGATACCGACACCACTTTAATCAAGGCGGTTGAACCAAGAACTACTTGGTTACCCCCTATAGGCTATGCACTTGATATTGATCAAGCCTCCAAGTCAATAGAGACATTATTAGTCAAGCCCAAAGATCTAAAGGCAAGTAGGTTTGGTACCTATGAAGAGGCCAAACAAATAATAAAGATGTATCTTGTTGTAGTTAAAGTGAACAAGAAATCAAAGAAAATGATGGATACATTGATAGATAAAATCAGAGATGAAGCAGAAGAGGAAGAGGCATCTGAGGATATTTCGATTGAAGAGGCAACCAAGGAATAATTATTGATTGAGAATAGTGAACATGATAAGGAGGAGACTAAGTTATAAAAATACATACCTACACCAGTCAAGGCCATAGGGAAGAGGAAGAAAGTAGAAGCACTGACAAGAGTAAGGACAAGGTCCACAACAACTACTTCTCCACCCTTAAAGAAAGGTATAGTAAAAATTTTGAGGCCAACTCCCACCAAGACATATCAAAATAAAAAGAGAGGTTCCCAAGCCACCTCATAGCTACCTAAGAAGAGGAGAAAATTAATTAGCGAAAAGGATGAAGTTGATGATGATGAAGAGGAAGATCAAGATAAGTTTAAAGTTGCTTTGAATAAGAATCTATCAATTGATGAATTAGTTGAGACAATAAAGGAAACTGGCAGTCTTAGCAACCCCAAGTTAAATTGGTATGTACATATGTCTATCAAGGATTAGGAAAATCTTGAAGAGGCAATCATATAGATGATGATCAAATTTAAAAAGGTAACTATTAAATTTTTTAAGTATGTACCTAAGGGTTTATATGAGAAAGTGTATGCAAGATGGACTTATGCCTTGTACACTAAAAATAAGATCAGGGAATATTCACTGATATTGGCTATGCCTACCTTATCAGTTCCCACAATTGAAGAGTTCATAAAATAATATTCCAAGAGAATTTTAGTAAAGAGTAGAGCCTTGAATATTCTGGTAGGAAAACTTAAGGAATTTGATGAGAAAATTCAACTTTTATGGACTTCAATTCTAACAACCCGAGCAGAAGCAGAAAAGTTGGCATTGGTAGTAGTTCCTAAGAAGAAAAATAAGAAGAAAGGTAAAGGAATCCACTCGGATTATGTTAATCTTTCTACAAAGGAACTCATAGAATTATCAAACACTGAGGTAGCAAATACTACCATTTGTATAGATTTCTACCCCGCAGGATATAGAGAAGAATAAAAGGATCCTCCCGAGTAGTTGATAATAATAGGGACAGATGATGTGTTAATTGAAGACATCATAAATGGAGATCTTGATGACATAGTTGATGATGAAGATGTAAACATTGTTGTAGATATAACTGAGGAGAATGCACCCACTGAGGCAAAAATAAGTGAAATTCTGGGTGACTTACCAATTCTAGTACAAATTGTTGACATTGTCACATAGAAGGAACCCAAAGGATTGACCCCTAAGCAACCTATAGATGCACTCAAGGAATAAGGGACAAATGAACAGGGGACAAAAGAATAGAATACTTCCAATGAGCTTGAGAAAACAAAGACAGAAACACAAGGATCGGAAGAAGCTAAACCAGTAGAATCTACAACTACAGACACCACAACTAACACCCAAGGACAAGCAACTAAGACATGGGTCACTGGGAAACCTAAGGAAGAAAGTGTGTCTACCAAGCCTAAGAAGACAAATCTAGAGATTAAAGCTCTCGTTCCATATACCAAGTCACCAAAACATAAGAAGAAGATGAAAAAGAAACATGGCAAGGGTCCAGTCACACTGGATGAGGTAATTGAGATACCTGATTGTGATCCAAGAACATTAGACCCTAAGTCACTAAGAAGATATGGGGAATTGTACACTAGGAAGGCTACACAAGAGAAGCTAAAAAAGGAGAGAAAAAACAAGAAAATTCTAGATGTTAGAGATATCTTACTGCAAGTAGTTCTTGAGATCAATGTCAATGAAGATACTCCCATCTTTGATTAACTTGCAACTCTAACCAGCCACATAAATGCCCTAGATATTGATGTTGAGAAGAGAATAAAGGAAAGAGAAGAAGCAAAGATTCAACTAAAACTTGTAGAGAAAATAAGCTAAGAAGTGGCAATAAATAAGGTTAATCTCTCTGAGGTAATTACTGAGCTAGAAACCATTATTCAAAAAATAGATCAAATTTTGTTTAATTTGTGCACTGTTGACCATTTCACTACCAAAGTTAGTGGCAAGATTCAAAAGCTGGATGAAGAAATTAAGGTTAGCGCAAACAGTTCTCTAACCGAGCCAAATGCTTTTCATAAGCATATATTAAAATTTCAAGAACTTAGGTGGTTAAGATCAGATTTGAGGAAGCAAGAAGATACCATCAGTGATCAAGTCACCGAGCTACAAATGGTGTTTCTTCCACATCTTAAGATCATGGAGCAACATTTAAATAAGGAAAAAGCATTAGTTTCCACCCCCGAGATCTCTGTACTTGAGAATATTTTTGATATGCATGCACAAGTTGGTCTAGATCACATTTCTCTTGACAACTTGAAAGAGGAATACAAAAACCTCTTGGCATCCCCTAAAGAAAACCCACCAGCATATTTTTGATAATTTGTAAGTAAACTTTTTTTTTTGGCATTAATTTCAAAAAGGGGGAAAGTCATGTATATTCTACTATGTACTTCACACCACTGAGAGCATGCACAAAGAGGGAGTATGTAAAGACATATAGTTTGTATATTTTTTTGTTTGTATATATATTTGTAAATCAGTACATATACATAAGGTTTTGATACTAATGCTAAAGGGGAAGATAGTTATCTCTATTTTGAGCATTAATGTATTTTCATTAGTATCAATCAGTTATTCAATCAGTAAAGGAGACAAACGAGACATTCGGTCAAGCATACAAAGCCTACAGACCAAGTAGAGACAAGGTAGAACTTCAAGTTAACCAAATACAGGTTTGACTGAGCACACTTACTGAGTGTCAAACATTTACCAAGTACTGAGCTTGTGATCATCGAGCATTCATATGAATCGAGCACCAGTAATTTACCGAATGGTGAATGCAGTGATTACCGAGTAAAGTAGGAAATGACATAGTAATTAGGAATGGCACATACACCTATGCAAATGGTTTACACTGATCAGGAAAATAGTTTACCAAGATCGAGACAATATTTAATATGGATGTAATCATTAAATTTTGTGATGATTCTTATGTAATGTTAGATCTAGGTTATTTTCTTATACCGTTGATCTTAGTTTTCTAAGATATTATAAACCCTAATTAGGTCAAGTCATATTGATATAAAATTTGTAAATATGTCATTATGATCAAGTATCATGAAGGAGTAGCCGCACTAAGGACATTAGGAGATCAGACAAAGGGTTTTATGATAGAAGGTTTATGAAAGAAAAGAATCAGTTTATTAGAGCACATACAAGGCTACCGAGTAGGACAAAAGGAAACATACATCACACTAAAGTGATATTTATTTGATACTTCATAGATCTAAATCAAACAAGATTTATTTATTATTTACATATACTTTTACTATTATCAATTTAACCATTGTAGCAAGAATAAATCTCTTAACAGAGTGAACTTAACCATTCTTATGTAAATCTCTTAACTGATTACACACATACATTGTGTTGTGAAAATCCTATAACTAGGTAGATCTAGTCATTCTTATGTTACTCCTAATAGGGTAAGATCATTAGAAATGATCACAAATTGTATCCTTAATCGGCATACTTTATTTATGCAGTAGTGAAGATTTGTGGGTGTCATCCCCGCTGCAATTTTTACCTTGTTACAAGGGTTTATGCATAACCAAAATATCTGTGTCATGAGTATGAATTTTCATGGATGATTTATTGTTTATTTTACATGCATTTTACATTTTCAGTTATATGAATGTATGTTTCTAACAATGGAATTAGTCGGTTAATTGAGATCTACAATTGCAAGGTTTTTGGTGTTAAAAGTTTTTGAGGGTACTGATTCACCCCTCCCCTCTTAGTACTTATCTTTCCATAATCCCAACAGTCCCTACTATCCTCTCATGTTATTTTCTTCTATTATCATCTTCCACTAGGTCCTTTTATCCCCACATCCTAGGCTAGAAGAGTCATCTTTAGTCATCCCTCTTCTCCTCTCCATTTTCCTCAAAGTTGGTCCTAATAAATCAACTATTCATGATTTCATAATTCTATTATGATGAGTTTGGTTTTCCTACATTTCCTTCCACTTCATCCCATTCCAATGATTATGAGAGTCTTGTTGATCATGAAGAGTAGATTGAAAACCTTATAAATATTTCTCCAAGTACCATCCAAAAACCAATCATTCCTCCAAACTACTCCCTCATGCCTCCATGCATACTCACTATTAATCCTTATCATTCCTTTGAAAAGGGTAATCCATTATGTTATCCATCTACACATCCCTCCTATATCATACCCACATATCCCAATCATATGACATCATATGACAATACTATTACCTACATCCCTAATCCAAATCCACCATCTCATTATCCTCTAGCCCATTTTACAATCCATAATCCTAGCCCTCCATTTCTTCCAATGCATCACCATACTCCCCCTAATATTGAAAATCCAATGTCATCCACTCTATCATACCTATATCCTCCATCTAATCCATCTTATCTCAATCCTCCATCTTTTGTTCCCACCTATGTTACCACAAATCCCCTTCCACAATCTAAATACATCCCTCAATCCAATTTATTTGGTATGTCCCAATTTGTCACTCATACTCCATGAGTTATTCAATCTAGTTCACAAGTCACCTACATGTCTACTTATGTGAACTATCTAGCCATGCCTATTAGTCCTAAGATCATATTACTAAGAGGAGGGGTGAATTAGTAATCTACCAATTGTTCAAGTTTTTAACCTCTTAATATTCACAATAGCATTCACAAGATTACCTTTAATAGTAGAAAATGAAAAACATAATCATAAGCACATCCACACAACAATGAAACACTTGACATGAAGATTTATGTCATGGAAACCCAAATTAGGAAAAAATAATAGTGGCAATTAGTACCCACTAAATTCTATACTCTTCTGAAGTATGCCCTGTGAGGAGCTTAACCTTGTTAGGAGTTTACAAAATCACTATTAGGTGCTACCCAGTTAAGTGATTTACCTTAGACATGTTAGAACCTTTACTTTGTTAGGAGTAGCCTTGTTAGATGACTTTAAACACAAGCTAATGTGCCACCCTATTAAAGCATTTACAATAAGGACCTGTTAGGATCCACTCGGTTGAGGGATTTTGATTGTTGTAACCTATTAGAGAACAATAGAAAGAATGATCTATAGAATAGCACTACCTCTACTTGATCAGATCCACTGAAGCACACAATCTCTTCTCAACACACTTAACTTTTCCCTAGCTTCATTACAACTTGCACTTTACACCACACTTTTCCAACACGTGAGCAACACTAAAAACTTTCAACTTCATCACATAAATACTATTCATCAATCCCTAGAGTCTTCCAGTGCCTTAGGTTTTCCCTAAACATCTTACAATTTAACTTGCAAACTTCCCACTTGAATCCAATGTGCCATATAACAAAATTCAATGTATAAAATAATTTTCCAAGGCCACTTCAACCAATAAAATGATTTATATAGAATTTTTTTTCATGGGGTCAAACACATCTTGACCAAACATTAGTGTCCTCTAGAATCTTTTCTACATGCTAGCATCAAACCATGAGATGCTTAATCATCACCTCCAATCATGAAGATATGTCACCAGATCATGACTGGCTCAACAAATTTCACCACAACCTCTACACCATTCACCAATCAAGGTTTCATCAACTATTTCTCAAGAACACAAACACTTAAACCCATAAAAACTTTGTATCTTCTCACCGGTTACCTATCCTTTACACCGGTCACTCAAATTAATTGTGATTGCAACCATAGCTTCCACACACTTTTTTCCACCATATCATGTGACCACACCACAAGATGCAAAAAATATTTTTGGTGTAGGAGAACCTACTCCTAACAAAAATTTATGAAGGATAGGAGGGAGGAGTTAGGATTATGTTTATGTTCTATTTTTCATGTGTGTAATAAGGATGTTCCCCAGTATGTAACTCAATATCCTAGAATGGTATCTTATAAGCCACCATGGACATATGAGCCAAGGGGAAGTAGTGATGTTTCTTAGGGGTTGTAGAGTCCTTCTAGGATTGTGTTGATGTTTTAATAAATTGGTTGATACCCATGTCTTGAGGTGTCTAGTTACTAGGAGAATGCAACTTTGTGAGCAGCATTGTAAAAGTTATCAATAATGCAACTTTACATTTTGACAACATTTCTTGTCAAATTGGGAAATTTGATCTCCACAACTTCAAACTTTCAAATGGAAGTTAGGAACCATTGAGGAGGTATATTTATATCCCAACACCTTATGTTTAAAGAGATAGGTGATTGTACAGAGTTTGGGAAGATTTCAAACAAATATAGTTGTTTAGATTTATTGTAGAACGTGTGATTTTCTCATAGTACAGATGTATACAAATTGATTGGCATCTCAAACTGAATAAATCATTTTTTTCATATATGTATCTTTCATTTTCAATTTATTTTTTGGTTTTAAGTGGTCTACAACAAAATTTATTGAATTTTTCTGTCATTTGGCCTAAGAAACCATCAATTCTAGGGTTGTCCGATTCAAGTGGCCATAACTTGTATATCCACCATTGGAATTTGACGATCCTCTATGGAATACAATTTAGGCCCATGTATTTTAAATTTACAAAGGCTTTTTTTTTTAATATGAAGGGATCAAGGGGAAATCTAATTCCCTGGGTGGATATTTGGATGTGGCCACCTATTGTCTGACTATAAAAGTTGGAGTTTTGGTTGATGGGTATTGAACCAAAGTTTATACCTATTCATTTGGTAATTTTTTGGTGTCCCCTTGGTGTCTAGATTATTATTTTGGTAAAAAAAATGGGTGGTAAGGGTGGTTCCTTTTTAAACCAAGGCCTAATTACCATATTAGGTTTTTTATCAACTGCAGGGTTGAGGGTTCTGTTTTGAGATTCATAATAAACCAAATTAGGATATTGTGAAGATCCCAAAAGGGTATCATAAAATGTGTTTTTTTGGTTGGTCCTTTGAAAGAAACCTGGATTATGTCCTAAAAACTAGTTTGTCAGGGCTACAAGCCTAGAAGAATTTTGTGAAGCAAGTGCCTGTAGGTGGAGTGATGAAAATTGTCTGATGTATAAGTTGGGTGTTTGGGACCATTTTGAGAATAAATCTATTTAATTTGAGTCATCTTAGTTAAGGGGGGAATTTGATGTCCAAAGAAGAATGTAAGCCCTTAGTGGGAAGGAAGACACTTGGCAGGAGCCAATGATCCTTGTCTTATGTTTCATAAGGAGTTTTGATAGACATCATAGGTTGTTTGGAGAGCTTTTTTTAAGGTTAAGAGTCTTTCATATAAATTTCATCCTTAAGAGACACTAGTGTGTGTGAGGAAGTAAGATACCTAAGGTGTGAAGGTCTTTGCCTCAAGTGGTATCAGAGCAAGGAAAAGGAACCCTTGGGTAAGGAAGCGTTGCAAGGATCTAAGCCACTAGGCCACACAAAATACACTGAACCCACTTGGTAAAGAACACCATCGAGTGGAACAGAACATAGTAAAGCCACTTGGTGAAAGGAACCATCGATCAAAGAAAACACACCATTGAGTGGTAACTGAGATCATTGGTGAACAAACAGGAACACTCCACTGAGAAATCCAAAGTAGTTACTTAGCACGTCTAACAAGATACTAAGATGGTAGAAGGAATGGTAGAAGAAGAACTACCTGCAAGAATGGAAAATGAGGAGCTTGCAAAGCTTGCAAGGGAGCAGATGGAAGAGAATAGAAAAATAAGAGAAGAAATGGAAGAGATGAGGGGCTAGATGAGAGAAAGGGGTCATGAAGGCTCTAGAGATGATGGAGAATGGGATGATGAGGAGATCCCTAGGAAGGAAGAAGAGGAAGTTCTTGTAGACTAGAGACCCCTCCTAAATTCCCTAAAGTCCATGGAGAGGACTATGGATGGGAAGTTAGAACTATCAATATACAATAGGAGGATGGAACCAGACATAGTCATGGATTTGATTGAATCCCTCACAAGATTATTTAAAGGTGAAGATATTCCTTAGCACCAGAGGGTGAACATAGAAAAGTCAAAGTTGAAAGTTTTTGCTTTGACATGGTGGAATTTTATCCAAGATGAAAGAGAGAGGGAATGTAAGAATAGAGTGTCTACTTGGAATAGAATGGTGATTTTGGTGAAGGAAGCATATGTACCAGAAGAATATGAGGTACAAATCCATAGAAGAAGACAAAACCTTAGGTAAAAGGATATGGATGTGAAAACATACACTGAGGAATTCATAAAATTGTGTATGATATCCAAGACAAAGGAGACAGAAGGAGAGAGATTAGCTAGGTACATGAATGGGCTAAAGTTTTCTTTTCAAGAGGAATTTAATTTATACACCCTTGGAATAGAGAAAAAGTGTTAACAATTGGCATCCAAGGTGGAGGAAAAGTTTAAGAGGATACAAGATCAGAATGGTAGAGGAAGAGGGATGGTTTTGGTTCTCAAGGTGATTTTAATTAGGATCAAAACAAGAGTAAAGGTAATAAAAGTAGAGGTAACTTCAAGGGAAGAAGGCCTAACTTCAGAGGAAGGTCATAAGGAAGAGGAACTATCTATTTTTAAAACTACAATTGAGAAGGGCACATGGCTAATAGGTTTCTAGAGAAAGAAAGCACAATTTCCATGGGAGAGAGGAGGACAAATCTACTCCAAGAATTAAATTGTCAAAGCACTACTTCTTATCAAAGTTTAAATGCTTTAGATGCAATGGCTACCCTAAAAGAGGAGAGGCCCTAATGATTAGGAGAGTAGTGACTACCATGAAGATGCCTACCAAGGACCCCCTGCAAATGAATTCCTTCAAAATAACTTGCAAGTCAAGAGGTAAGGTGTGTAAAGTTTTGATTTATTCAGGTTCTACATAGAATTTTGTGTCTCTAGAAATGATAGAGAATCTTAAAATTAAAAAGATACCTCACCCTTGTCCATATAAAGTCTCATGGCTCACCCAAGGTCAACAAGCCATTGTAGAAGAGTAGGCTTGGGTGGAGTTTCAAATAAAATCATACAAGGACATATTATTGTTTGATGTAGCCAAGATAGATTATTTCCATCTCCTACTTGGGAGACCATGGCAAAATGATCTCAAGGCACACCATGATGGCTTTAGAAAATTCTACTCTATCAGTAAAGATGAGAAAGTCATAGAATTACTTACTTTGATGCAAAGTGAAGAAGGAGAGCCTAAAGGAAAAGAGGATAAAGTTTTGGTGGTGGAAGAAAAGGAGTTCATGAAGGGAGTGACTAAAGAAGAAGTCTGATATTCATTGATCCATGTCCCAAAGACCATAGGAGTGGCTAGAGAAGGAGACCGCACACCAAGCAAAGAAAGGTTAGTAGACCTTGCAATTCATGATTTGTTGGATCAATATAAAGGCATAATCTTAGAAGGAATGCCCACATCTCTACCTCCTATTAGAGATACAAGTGATTGTATAGATATTATCCCTAGATCTACTTTACCAAAAAAAGTAGCTTATAAGCTCACACCTCAACAAAATGCAGAGATAGCCAGGTAGATTGAAGAGATATTAGAATCGGGACTGATTGGTAATATTTTAAGCCCTTTTGCAGTACTGTCATTCCTTACACCCAAGATGGAAGTCACTTGGAGTAAATTTATGGACTTAAGGGCCATCAAAATGATCACCATAAGGTATAGATTTCCTATACCTAGGATTCAATATTTACTTGATTGTTTGGGGGGTGCTAAGTACTTATCAAAAGTTGATTTAAAAAGTGGATATCACCAGATTAGGATAAAGCTAGGGAATGAATGGAAGACTTATTTTAAAATAAATGAGTGTTTGCATGAATGGAAGGTTATTTCATTTGGCTTATCTAGTGCCCCTAGTACATTTATGAGACTTATGAATGAAGTCCTAAAGGATTTTATAGGGAATTTTGTGATTGTTTATTTAGGTGACATACTAATCTTCAGAAGATTCAAGGAAGAACACCTAAAGCATATAAATGTGGTCTTGAGGAGGCTTCATGAGGAAAATTTAATGATAAATTTGGCAAAGTGTTTGTTTACACAGGAATAAATCATATACTTGGGTTTCGTTATATCTCATGGTGAGTTAAAAATAGATCAGGAAAAGGTGAGTGTTATTCTTTCTTGGTCTACCCCTAGAAAAATGAGTGGTGTTAAAAAATTTCATAGATTGGAAACTTTTTACAGGAAGTTTATAAAAGGGTTTATTCATGTTTTTGCTCCAATGCTTGAGACTATAAAGGGGGGACACAAATGGAAGTTTTTGTGCACTAAAGAAGCTGAGGAATCTTTTGAAACATTAAAGAAGAAGGTTTCCCAACAACCTATCCTTTCTTTTCCATACTTTAGCAAGATTTTACAAGTGGAGTGTGATGCAAGCCACATGGAAATAGGGGAAGTACTATGTCAATATAATAAGCTAATAGCTTTTTTTAGTGAAAAGTTAAATGAGGTAAAGAGGAGATACTATTCCTATGATCTAGAGATGTATTCTCTAGTTTAGTCTCTAAAGAAATGGAAAAATTATCTAATGCCAAGGGATTTCATTGTATTCACTGACAATTAGGCCTTAAGCTTTATTAATAGCCAATAAAAACCCAACCACGGGCACATGAAGTGGGTGGAGACGCTACAATCATTCACTTTCTATCTCAAGTACAAGAAAGGGGTGAAGAATAAAGTAGCTGATGCTTTGAATAGGAGGATTTTGACCACGAACCAAATCCAATTATAAAGTGTGGGCTTAGACTCTTTGAAGAGCATGTATGAGTTTGATGAATACTTTGGAGAGATATATCATGTATGTGCATCTTTTGGTGAAAGATATTATGTGGAATTATCTAAATTTTGATACAAGATGGATTTTTTTTCAAAGGGGGATAGTGCTGTATCCCAAAATGCTCCATGAGACTAAATATTATTAGGGAGAAGCATTATGGAGCCATAGCAGGCCACTTTGATCTGGACAAAATACTTGAGTTGGTAAAAAGAAATTACTTTTGTCCTAGGATGTAGTCAGGAATCAAAAGTTTGTTGAATATTGTGTAATTTTCCAAAAAGAAAAGGGAAAGTCTACTAATGTAGGTTTGTATCAACCTCTGCCCATCCCATTAAGGCCATGGGAAAGTTTGAGCATGTTCTTTGTATTGTGTTTTCCTAGGACAAAGAAGGGTTATGACAATGTTTATAGTAGTTGATAGATTTAGCAAGATGGCTCATTTCTTGCCATTGAAAACTTCTTGTGATGCTTCTTATGTTGTAGACCTATTTTTTAAAGAAATTGTTAGGTTACATAGACTACCTATGACTATTGTATCAGACATCGATGTTAAATTCAATGGGGACTTTTGGAGAACACTTTGTTGGAACCAATTTAGCATTTTCATCAGCAGACCACCCTCAGACTGATAGCCAAACTAAGGTGATAAATAGGTCATTAGGAAACCTATTGAATTTATTAACTAGACAACATGGTGAGAAGTGGCATGTAGTGTTGCCCCAAGCATAGCTCTCCTATAATGATACAATCAATAGAAACACTGGCAAATCACCTTTTAAGATTGTATATGGTATACATCCAAGAGTTTTATTGGAGTTAAGGGAGTTGCATCAAGGAGAGCCTATTAGTGCAGATGGAAATCCTTTACCATAGCCATCAAATAATTACATAACCAAGTGAAGTCACAACCTCAAAAATCTGTAGAGAAGTATAAATAGTTTGCTCACAAAAAGAAGAGAGATGTTCAATTTAGTATTGGGGACATAGTATGGGTTCATCTAAAAAAAGAAAGACTTCCAAAGGGGAGGTATACAAAGATAATGTAAAGGAAGATTGAGCCTTATTAGATTCTCAAGAATTTTGGACCAAATGCATATGAAATCCAACTTCCTCCTGGCCTTGGTTTGTCTCCAATTTTCAATGTTTTTTATTTAACCCCATATAAGTGTAATGTGGATGTAGGTGATAGTTCCCAAATACAAGAAGCCATTGCAGATGATGATATCCCAAAGCAATATCCACCTACCTTAAACAATATTTTGGACACTATAATGGAAAAGAAGACTAGAAACAGATAATAAAAGGAATACCTGGTGAAATAGAAAGGTAAGCCTGATTCGAAAGTAGTCTAGATGAGTGAACAATAGATCAAAGCTCATGGTGCATATTTTCAACACTTCATCTCAAGTGGGCTTGAGATTTCTTCTCCCAGGGAGTATGGTGTAGGAGCACCCACTCCTAACCAAAATTTATGAAGTAATGTATGAAGGATAGGAGGGAGGAGTTACAATTATGTTTATGTTCTATTTTTCATGTTTGTAATAAGGATGTTCCCCAATATGTAACTCAATGTCCTAGAATGGTATCTTATAAGCCACCAAGGACATATGAGACAAGGGGAAGTAGTGATGTTTCTTAGGGGTTTTATAGTCCTTCAAGGATTGTGTTGATGTTTTAATAAATTGGTTGAGACCCATGTCTTGAGGGGTCTAGTTTCTAGGAGAATGCAACTTTGTGAGCAACATTGTAAAAGTTGTCAATAATGCAACTTTGCATTTTGACAACATTTCTTGTCAAATTGGGAAGTTTGATCTCAATGGCTTCCAAATTTCAAATAGAAGTTAGGAACTATTGAGGAGGTATATTTATATCCCAACACCACATGTTTGAAGAGAGAGGTGATTGTACAGAGTTTGGGAAGATTTTAAACAAATATAACTATTTTGATTTCATGCAGAACGTGTGCTTTGCTCATGGTAAAAACATATACAAATTGATTGGGGTCTTAGGCTAATTTAATCATTTTCTTCATGTTTTTATCTTTCATTTGCAAGTGATTTGGTTTTTTGAAGTGGTCTACAACAAAATTTATTGAATTTTCTTGTTCTCTGGCCTAGGAAACCCTCAATTCTAGGGTTGTCTGATTCAAATGGCCAAAACTTGTTTATCCACCATTAGAATTTGATGATCCTATATGAGATATAATTTAGGCCCATGTATTTTAAATTTCCAAAGGCTTTTTTTTTAATATGCAGGGGTCAAGGGGAAATCTGATGCCCTGGGTGGACATTTGGATGTGGCCACCTACTGTCTGACTATAAAAGTTAGAGTTTAGGTTAATGGGTATTGAACCAAAGGTTGTACCTTTGGATTTGGTAATTCTTTGGTGTCCCCTTGGTGTCAAAATAATTTTTTTGATGAAACAATGGATGGTAAGGGTGGTTCCTTTGTAAACCAAGGCCTAATTACCCCATTAGGTCTTTGATCAACCGAGGGTTGAGGGTTTTGTTGTGAGATTTACAATAAACCAAATTAGGAGGTTGTGAAGATCCCAAAAGGGTATCATAAAATGTGTTTTTTTTGGTTGGTCATTTGAAAGTAAACATGATTATATCCTAAAAACTAGTCTGCCAAGGCTACAAGCCTAGAAGAATTTTGTGAAGCAAGTGCCCTTAGGTGGAGTGATGAAAATTTTCTGATGTATAAGTTGGGTGTTTAGGACCATTTTGAGACCGAATCCATAGGATTTGAGTCATCTTAGTTAAGGAGGCATTTGAGGGCGAGTTGATGTCCAAAGAAGCACATAAGCCCTTAGTGGGAAGGAAGACATTTGGTAGGAGCAAATGATCCTTATCTTATGTTTCATAGCAATTTTTGATAAAAATCATGGGTTGTTTGGAGAACTTTTTTTAAGGTACGGATTCTTTCATATAAATCCCATCCTTAAGGGACACTAGTTTGTGTGAGGGAATAAGATTACCTAAGTTGTGAAGGGTTCTACCTCAAGTGGTATCAGAGCAAGGGAAAGGAGCCCTTGGATACACTAGTACAATTGGCACCTATTTTCAACAAAAAAATGGTCAAATTTTCCACCAAAATTGGTCAAATAATCTACAAATGGTTTGGTTGCTATTTTTTGAGTCAAAATTTTGCCATATCATTGTTAACATAGAATGTTCTACGCCAATCTTGGTTGAAATTGACATCTACAATTGGCAGGTTTATTCGTCAAACTTACGACCACTATCAGTCAAAATGTTTGGCCCACTTGACCAGGATGCCAAACCCATGACTCTAAATTTTGACACAGAATGGTTGATATGTACATTAGTCTCATTTAGGGTTTCGACCAAAATTAGTCAAAATTTAGACCAACATTGGTTGAAATGTTTGGCCCATCCGACTAGGATGCCAAACCCATGATGCTTAGTTTTGACACAGAATGGTCGATATTTAGACCAGACTTGGTGAGGGTTTCAACTATGGTTAGTCAAAATTTTGACCAAATATGGAATGTTAAAAAAACACCTAAAGATAAATATCCAGAGTAATCACCAACGACATCCTGGTTGGTGATTAGTCTAGATATTTATCTTTAGGTGTTACTTTGCATTAATATATATCGATGTGTATTTTGTGTGATATCATGTTCTTGAAATAAAAATTTAATAATAAATAATAGTAAAATATAACTAACAAATATATATAATATATTATAAATAATATATATAATAAATAATTAGAATAAATTATAAATTATAATAATATATATTATAGATTCAATCAATAATATAATATTATAAATACATTATAATAAACTTAGCATATATCTAAAATATTATAGAGCTTTCCTATAGTCATTATAATGCATCGACTACATACTAAACTGAAATCTCTTAATAGCCAATGTCTATTAATTACTGATAATAACATTGAGAAAATGGGCAAAGAGGCATGATGGGATACTTACGGGTGCCTCTATGCTATGAATGGATGCCAACCTTCTACTAGGGAAGATACATATGCAACTTAGGCTCCAAACTTGGAGGATGGTGTGGGGGTAGATTGGAAGAAACAGAGAGAATAGAAATATAGAAATTAGATTGGGATTGCAGGGACAAAATAAGGAAGCTATCTAATATATGTCAGGTGATTTATATGGTGTCAGCGATAAATATACTACAATACAATAGACCTTTGAGAATATCAAATTGAATAATGATGAGAATGGTGAAGGCATGTAAAAAATAAGAATATAAGGAATAGAATATAATATGTAAGATAAGCAATTCTAATGAAAGAAAAGGATTGATGTCTAAGAGTACATGGCAATTATAATGTATTGTATCTAAATAAGGATCGATGAATATCATACATTATCATGGTTGTTGAGCTCGATATAACCACTATATAGAAGACAATGATTAGAGATAACAAGCAATCAACAATCATGAATGGTTCAATTTTCATAATAGATCTGTTTGTACAATTCTTGGATATATACAATTGAGTTAGCAATTACATAACATTAGCATATTGACTATCCATCCTATTTAAAGGAAATGATCAATTGTAGATAGCTACAAGACACTATTATTATCGATACAAAATCCATAAGATTAATCTGGTTAGCATCGAATAAAGCTACAGCAGTGACCAAAAGAAATGACACCTCTTAATAATATGATCAATGATAATCAAGAATGTTGAATTGACTCATTGAAGTAAGTCAGCGATTAATAGTTATTAAGAAAGGATGCTATTACAATATAAATCATGTATTCATCGTAGAGCTAATGCATCATTTTGGACTTGAATAAAGATTAACAAATTAATAATTAAGTATGGAAGGTATTGCAAAATATTATATCTCAATTCTATATAGTATGATGATATCAGAGTCATATACAATGAAGTATTTATAATTATATATTGACACCTTATTTAATCCTATATACTATTTGACTCAAGGAAGGAAGTTGTAATGTTACCAAGGAGGGGCTTGTGTAAATCCAAGTAATGGCTATTTGTCCCAAAATAAGGTGGGGGTCAGCATCCCAATAGTTTGGGCTTGGACTCCAAACTCTTTCAACAAGTAATCTCTTATTGGACTGTCAATGTCCCCTATGAAAATATCTTTAATCAAAATCTTATCTTGAATGAATTCCTCATACAGAAATTTGCCATTAAACCTTTACATTACCCTATGAGGGTTTGGAATAGTTTGCACAAAATTTTGGATATCTTAATTTGTTAATACTAAATGGAATTAAAATCCGCAAAATCCAAAATGACTATGATTCAATGCTCTAACATCTACAATAAATGGTTCTCCAAAAATATACCATATAGACCTTAAGAAAATGTTGGAACAAGACTATTTAACTGAACATAATCATGAAATATTGCAAAAAACCCAAACTTCATTAATCATAGACTGATTACATCAACTTCCTTACCTATTCTTAAAAAAATAAAAAAAAAGTAAGGATTGTTAAATGATTTAGTATTGAAAACATTATGGCTTAAACTATACCGAGTGACATCATGTTATGGGATGTCATTACATTTAGACTCTTCACAGAAGTAGAATGATAGGTGAAAGACTATTTTTAAAAGAATTAAATTGAAGACAAGGGAAAACATGGAAAATAGACAACATAAGGACAAATATCCAGCCCAAAAAGTGTGTAGTTCTACTGGAGGTTGCACTGTCGAATAGGACGGTGCATAATGAAGAGTTTTTACAATATTTGTGATGGGATGACAAGGAAAGAGAATGGAAATATTTTACACCAAATAATAGTGGAAAACATGAAAAGGGACAGCCTTCATGATGCCTAGCATCAACCAAGCACATCAACCATTTGACACATTAGATAGCACTTTGTGGAGATTTATCAATTATTTGACTAAATGTTAAAGGGAGTGAAATGCTACACGCTGTAAGTTTACACAAAGAATGCCATTTATAACTAGCTAAGAGCTTATATGAATGAAAGTAGAATAATTTTCTATAAAATAGTTCCAAAGACAGTAACAAGATAGTGAACTGAAACAACAAGAAATGCATGAGTCTAGAACATGAAGGTATATGAAAAATAAGGTCAAAGGCAAGTAAATGGATGACGATGAGCACAATGATAGTACATGATATAAAATGACATCTTTTCTACCTTGTAGATTACAATTGGTAAGAGATGTGACACGTTATAGTTCCAAACGATAGTGGCAAGGTGCCTTTACTAGTGCAAGTTAATAAGGCATGTTAGACCATGCTTGACATAGTGTGTTTATCTACATTGGTCAAAGGTACATAATTGCTAGCATGTTATGGCATGTCACTACATTGAGATTCCATCACTAACATTGAATAAAAGGGCATATGTGGTAAACAAAGAACATAAGGACAAATATATGGTACCTAAAAGGATAAAAAATCCAAAATGTGTGACAATCCTATTGGAGGCTGCATTATTGGATAGGACAGTGCATAATTAGGAGTTTTTATAGTCATTGAGAAAAGATGAAAAAGGTAGCAAATGACAATCTTTTACACTAAATAAAAATTGTAAGTATTAAATGGAGAGTCTTCATGATGGCTTGCATCAACCAAGCACACCATTTGACAAATGAGATAGCACTTTGTGGAGATTTTTTAACTATTTGATTAAATGTCAAAGAGAGTAAAATGCCATAGTCTATAAATTTGTACAAATAATGCCAAATATAACCAGTTAAGAGCTGCTATGAATAAATGTAGAGAAACTTTTCTTAAAATAATTCCAAAGAAATTAAGAAGACAGTGAACTGTAACAACTTGAAATGCATGAGTCTAGAAGGTGAAGGAATATGAAAGACAAACTTAGAGACAAGTAACTAGAGGACAATGAGCACAATAATAGTATATGATAAAACATGACATATTTTATTCTTTGAAGGCTCCATTTGGCAAGTGATGTGACACATTATAGTTACAAATGATAGTGACAACATGCCTTTACTAGTCCAAGTCAAGAACACATGTTATGCCATGTTTGTCACAGTGAGTTTATCTACATTGGCTAAAGGTATATAACATCGATGATATAATGATGTTCTTGCCTAAAGATGATATTTATGAACAAAGAATAGAAGATAGGAACTGATTTAACACTTCACCTACTCAAAAACACAAACCAATGAAATAATCCAGATTAGGCCAAGAGAGGTTGACACATTCAATAAGAGAATACTTACACAAAATGAAGCCGAATCATGCCAGACAAGTTGACTATTGCACCTTCTAGTTTTTTATTTGATAGTTGCCTAACAATGACACATTCAAAATGCACTTACAGATTCAAAATGCACTTATGAGCAAAGACCTAGAATGAATGAAATTGATTAAATAATGAACATATGTTAGTTTGAGCTTCACTTGGTTTCAAGAATAATTTAATATTCTCTACTTAATAGGGCCAACCACGTGAAGGTGGAAGCTCATCTGGCCTCACCCCCCTCCCCCTAACATCAATCCAAATTCCCCATTAACATCTAATTACACACTTCATTCATCCATTTATGAACTATAACATTCAATCAATACAATCACATAACATTCATTAATATGATATAACATTCATTAATACACAACACTAATCAAGAATTCATTAACACATAACAATATTCATTAACATGACATATAATTCAATATTAATATGCAACATTCATAGATAATTACTTAAAACAACATTCTTTCATTATCCAACAAAGTTAATCAAACAAGTTTTATCAAAGAGCATTTTTAAGAAATCATTTCTTTTTTGGGTTTTTCTTAGATTTCTTAAGGTAAAGACTGAGAGGAGCATCAATATCTTCCTCTTGTGGTTGTGATCTCAACTTATGATGCTTCCTCATGTCTTGAGGAGCATGAGGCTACTGCACTAAAGGGGGGTCTGCTGCAATAACAAGTAAATGGGTTAAATTCACATACTTTTTTTTATTGTACATGAATTTCATTAACCAGTAGAACATAACATGCATTTTTATTTACCTAACAATGCCACATCATATACAATAACATTTTCATCTGCCACCACCTCAACATGCTCAACATGCTCTAAAATATTCAAAAAAAGGTTACACGGTCAATTGTAATTAAAGATGTTAAATTATATTAATAATTACGTAATTTATTTTCAATAGAAAATTAATACCTCCACCACTGTGATGCACATCATGGACTTCATAACGCCCAGGTTTTGTGATAGGATTTGAAGGCTGCAGTGAAATGTCATGTGCATTGTTATCATGAAATAGTCAATTTATGTTCGAAATTAACTATTCAATTTGATTTACTTTTCATTTGACCAATTTACCTGTGTCTCATCTGGTGCAATAGATTCTTACTTATGGCTTTTGGATTATTGGTGTAGGTGTGCATCCATGACTTTATAGCCTTCCTTCAAGGCTATTCTTTTGTCTTCATCTGTGAGCTCTACATTGAATTTTGTGCCCTATATTTTTTGTTTAATATTGTCACTTTTGCATGTATGATTTGATTAAACAAAATTGTTTGCAACCTTATATATAAAAATTTGATATAAAATTCCATTGTTTCTACTTACAAGTCGAGAGTGAAGTTTCATATAGCCACTAGAGCCAAGTTTGTGTTGGCCAACCTTTTTTAATCTCGCTTCTATAGCTTTTGATGTGTTTTGCAGTCTATGAAAAGTTTGAAACATGTTAGATTATATATTTAAAAATATCACTAATTAGTGCATGATTATATTCTACTTAATACTATCATGACATACCTTCTTTTGTCATCTTTTGGTTGAATTCCTCTACCCTTTAGCCTTTTCTCTTTTGCATTTTTCATTATTTCATTCCACTCCATCGGTGGAATCATAGGAGGATGCTCGTACTTTGGGTTATCCTTTAGAGCCCTTCTATATTGTTCCCTCGCAGTGTTTATATGTTTGGATGCTTTTTTAAGAATCATGGCACTATCAAAAGTTGTATTTCCAAAGAGGTCCTCTAAAGATTTAATGAGCTGATTTTTTAAGTAAGCATCCTGTTCATTCCACCTTTTTTGAAAAAACAAAATTGTTAGATATCATAACTTTAATATAGTACAATAAATGGAAGATAAGAAAAATATTGTACCAATATTATGAAGCTACATACCTTTTACGTATGGTGGGCCCAAATAGCTTCAATGTAATTTCAAAAAGAGTATCATAAAAAACATCATGGGATTATCAAATCCAAAATGAGTTATGTATAAGTAAACTACAATTACATTGTAAATAATAACAATTTTAAAGCACCTGGAAGCTTTGGTAATTTTAATGGAAACATATTTTTCTTGTTCAACAACAATGTCCCCATAAACAAACTAGTACTAGTAACACAGGCCGATCCACGAAATGGTAGAGCTTCACTAGTACTGGTCTCTATTCTTGTACTAGGTTTAGGTGTATCTATTAGTGCACAAAATAGGTCCATGGAGTGTATAAAATTAACACAAGAAAAATAATTAATGCATGATTAGCACATAACAAAATATAGAAAAACAAGGTTTTACCAGTTGTAGCTGGTACAAAGGAAGATGTTTGCAACCTCCTTGTTGTGAATAATGCAACTGACAACATCTGATTGTTGATCGAAAGAGGCATCTGCACTTCATCATGAGCTGAAGAATACATTGTTAGCAAAGAAATTTGCAATGGATAAAGATTAAATGGGGTACTAGAAGCATCCCAAACATAAGTTGAGTCAATAATGCATACAAAGGTTAAATGAATGGTTAAAGGTTTAAGGATTATTTACATGAAGGTTGTGTGGAGCTACAACCCTCACCATATTGACCATGTTTCATAGGTGTCAAAAAATTCTGTAAGAAGAACACATCATATTTTATATCATGATCCATAAGATAGTATAAAATATAAACATCTATTGAACTTTAATTATGGCTTAAGATTAATTACTACTTACATTCATACAATTGACTCTACGTATCAATTCATCTTTGAGTGCCTCTATCATCTTAGTTTTTTTTGGTTCCATGACAAGGTTAAGAATTTCTTTACTATATTTATTTAGAATTTGAGTAGCCATGAATATAGGGTTAGCGCTACATGCGATGTCATCTATAAATGCCACCTCAATTTTAGATCGCAATTGATCTGTTGCCATTTGTGCTTTTCCCTATCAATAAGTATCAAGTTGTGACATCAATATCAGTAAAATTCTATCAAAATAACTCCAAAACCATAAAGAAAAGAACATAATAATATAACATTTGTTTATATATAATTTATAGAATTACACTAATTAAGGTTTACCTTTGATGAAGAAGGTGTACTGTGAGGAACATCCCCGTCTGTATCTTGAGGTGGATCCATGTTTCCCTATGATAAAGATTAGTAATTCTTAGCAATTAGCAGCGAAATGAAAGTAATAAACTTACCAAAAAAAAATATTAATAAAATAGTAGATTGTATATTGGAGTCAATATTAATTGGAGGCAATTGGTTTAAATGTTATAATTACCAGTCCCATGATAGGGAATTTTTTTGTATCTACACGATTCAAATTGTAATCTATCAGAAGCTATTCCCCTTCACTTATTGATTTTATCGCACATACAAATACATGATATCCTTCGTGTGCCTTGAATATACAATTTGACTGCTTATTAGTTGACACAGGTCAAGAACTATTTATAAAACCTACAATATTCCCTATTTTTTTTGGCCTTCCATCAATATACATAGTGAGCCTTTTAGTTTGATCATTTACTTTGAATTGTATATAATTTGCTGACAATGCATACCTATGCATGCTTTTTTTATATTGCACAATCCGCATCCAATTATTGTAATTGTAACAAGGTCCTACATACTCCATCAACTCAACAACTTGATTATAACTGACCTTTATGCCATCCATGGAAAATAATCCCAAACCATGTAATGAAGATGAAGCTATGTGATATATCCTTTCGTTAACAGAAAAATCAGTGTTAACTGGAGGTAGTTCCTTGGGTACCCATTATTTCTAAAGATGTGTGTACCTTAAGGGAACCTTCATGTCACCTTTGGTCTCATTATCATAAGAACATGAACCCCCCTCAACAAGGAAAAATTGCATTCATTTATTAAATTTGCTTCTAATCTTTTGACCTCTAGTTGATCTCCCTATTTTAGACTTACTAGATGTTTCACTTTTGTCTTCTATTCCTGCATTTTCCTCACTTGAGGAAGACAGATCAGACAAATACCTATTTGGTGATACCTGTAATCCATCAAATGAGAGACATAGTAGGATCTATATATTTTTCTGAGTAAAGAGAAGGAAACCAAATAATAAATTATACCTGTCAATCCATGTCAAAGGCGTTAAATTTCCTGCATATGTAAATCATTTATCTTAATTAAGTTAGCCAAAAATCACATGATATGTAAGCTAAAAATTACATGGAAGACAACATTTACATGATGCAAAATATACTCCATGACATTAGAGTTCAACACATAATAACTTAATTATACAAACATACAATTCAAGAAAATTTCTATTAATAAATCAATACCTCATATGTGACATTGATCATACCTTGACATACATTTGATTGATCTACAAACATACAAGTCAAACAAATTTCTATGAATAAATCAATACCTCATACATGACATTGATCATACCTTGAAATACATTTCATTGATCATGTTATTGATCATCCTCCTCATCCATGTCATCATCATGACTATCATCATCATCATCATACTTGTCACCTTGATCATCGTCATCATTGTCATCATCATCATGACCAACACCACCACCATCTTCATCACCATCATCATCATATTAATCACCATTATCATGACCATCATCATCATGACCATCATCACCTTTATCAACACCATCTTCATCACCATGATCATGATCATCACCATCATCACCATCATCACCATCATCGTCAGCATCATCGGAATCATCATCATTTTCTTCTTCTTCTTCTTCTTCATTGTGTAATAGTCATTTGTGATCATCATTTACTTCATCTTCTTATTCTTTAGTATCTTCTTCTTCCATCACATTATATTTTACCGGCCTTCCTCTTGGATCATGTCTAACAACAAATGACCAACCCGGTTTATATGTAACTCCAAAGTAAAACACTGGCTCACATTGGCTTGGAAGAACATAGGGCTCATCTCCAACTGGCTCAAATGACCTTGTATTAATCATTGTAAATCCACTATCATGTTCAATAACAGTCATATCAGGATCATTTTGATTCAGCCATAGCCTATACCATTTGACGACAAATAGAACTAATTTGAATGAATTAAAGTCACACTCAAGTATATCATCCAAAATGTCATAGTATCAATTTTTAGATTGTTGAGGATGTATGTCATTTTTAAATGAAATATTAGTGACCTCAAAGATTGCAGTTATCCTAGAATCACAAGTTTTCTTTGTGTCGTCTAACTTTTTTATGCAAAATTTATGGCCATGGTAGTACATAGCTTTGTGGTGTTTGATCTGTAATTATTCAAACATGTCAAGATTATTTTCATCGATCCATGAGTTGATATTAAACTTATGGGTCATGGTTAGTAAACTTATACGTACCTTTCTACCTCTTAAACCATATGCTAGATCAAGTACCATTGGTATAGCATTGGGATCTCCATTATGATGAGCTTCTTTAACCAATGATGCAACACCATCCCATGTTAATGAGTGACCATTTTCTTGAGATTGTTGAATCCATACTGTCATCCAATCAAATTTTTTTGCAATATACAAATGTAGTGCATCCCACTCACGACCAATTGTAAAGAAAAAAAATAGACCGCTTAAAAATAAATTATATCAAAGATTTATAAGAATTAATAAACTACAATAATATTGTATAATTACCTCTCACTTTCCTCAATCTATCTTTCTCCATCAAGTACTCCCCTTCAAATTTTTTAATAGAGTTGAGATCTCAAATGCGATCTACATGGATATTTGCTACAAAATTGGGAAGATATTCACTAATGTAGACCATGGTCTAGTATACCATATATCCCTCCACCATAGAACCCTCGAGATGTGCTCTTTATCAAACCAAGCCCTTCATAAATTTCAAGTGCCTTTCAACCATCCACATTGACCTAGTTTGTACAAGTCCACACAATTCAATCTCCTCAACTTGATGTATGAGGTAATGTTCTTGAGCATTGAAAAATTTGGAGGTAGACACTTTTGCATTTCACACATAAGCTGGGGAATTTTTATCTTCCAATATTTTTTATCTTTTTTATCAATTTCTTTAGATATAACCACCTAAAAGAGATTCAACTCGCAAGAACATATACACAAGATTTTAGAAAAAATAATACAATAAATTACATAAAAAGTAAAGCAAGTCATAAATATAATATCTGTACAACAAGTCTAAGAAATAACACTTCTAACCTCATGTATTTTCCAAGATCGTATATAACTTGTTTAACACTGTTGTCAAACTAGTGTTGGAGGTATATGTAATACCCCAAAAATGGGCTATATGTTCATTAACCTTCTATATCAACAATTTGAACTAAATTGACATCAAAGTCCTAACCTAAGGCACATCTAAACATCATCGAATCATAATTGATTATCTTAAATTCTGCATCGGGGAATATTCCTAGTAATATTCCTAATCATCATAATTATCTTTAATTTAATGATTATTTGGCGATAAATCACATTTATCCTAAAGTTTGATTAATTGAATATTTTCATATTTAATTAATTAGATTTAATATCTTGCCACTTAATTGTGTAATTAAATTTAATTCTATCTATTATTAATTGTATTATTTAATTTTGACAATAAATCCAATATCCTATGAATAATTGATTAAATTCTTATTTAATTAATTAAAGCAAGTTGTCATTATTTAATAATATAGTTTTTAATAAAAGTTTGATAAAATAGTTAATTAACCCATAAATTAATTATTTTATTTCAAAAAGCAGTTAAGTTGAGAATAAATCACTTTATTTATTTATTAAATCATAATTATCCATGTGCACATTCAAGGACCAATTAAACTCAAATTGGAAAATCAATGCAAGTTGTTAGCTTTTTGAAACTCAACATCTTTTTGAGTTTTAAAGTTGATCTAAACTTCTAATTCGAGTTGAACTGTGCTTTTACATGATTTTTGTGACTTAATTATCTTTATTTAAAAATAACTCAAAAATCAACCTGAGTTATTTGAGTGATTTATGGCTTTTTCTCATGCACCTCTAAAGCCCTAGATTTCTATAAAACCAAAGCTCAGCTCTTCATAATTCATATCTCGCAAATTGCAAACTTACTCTACAGGAATCATAGCATATCAGATTTGGAGAATTTGCACAATTGGAGCTTGAAAGATAAATTTGAGGATTCGAAGCTTTGTGAGATCAATTTCAAATTTATAGCTTTCATATTATTGTTAGAATTTTCATTCTCATATCATATCATTTCTAGATTAGCATTGCATATCAATTTACATATTAGCATAGATTCATATCATTGTTAGATCAACTTCCATATTAGCATAGATTCATATTAGTTTTCATCATATTATTGCATAGAAAATACCAAAAAAAAAAAATAGATTAATTGCATTCATATTTCATATCAGTTTGGCATTCAAATCTTTCATTTAGGTGTCATTTAGGTCATTGATCTTGATAACAATCTGAGAACGTTAATCTCGCACCTACTAGAAGGCAGTAAATCGCTTGGTTAAATTAGATTTTAATTTTGCATGATTTTGATTATAGCTAACCTCTAATGTTTTACTGAAGTGTTGTGTCTACAGATCAGGTACAAAATTCACACACACAGGATAGAGGTAGGATGTACTCCAATAATTAAAAAATGATCTTTTCAATATATTGTAAAATAATACAATAAAAAAGAACATGCAATTTTACAAATATATTGTAAATAAAGAACATGACTTACCTTGAAAAAGGTATGCCAATCATGTGTTTTCAACCCTGGCCCAAAATCACCTTTCTTTGATACAAGACTGCTTATATTTGTAGCAAATCCTATTGGAAATTTTGTTTTTTTTATGACTTCTTTTAATGCATCACTTTGCTACTCAGTTAATAACCAAGGAAGGGCACTCATATTTATGTGGTCTCCATTGCTATTTGATTCAATGAAATTTTTCAGTGTATGATTGGATTCATGAATGTCATTACAAATTTTGGCAATTTTTTCTTTGTCACGCCTTCCATCCAATATTTTCCATAGTGTCTCTATTATATTCTTTTCAATATGCATATCATCAAATAAATGCATGATTGGGAGATCCTTGTAGTACGGCAACGTACTAAATTGACTAGGATAACTTTTTATTCCTCTAGGAAGTTGGTCATTAATGCATTGGCGACCTTCATGAGCATCAATTACATCATTAGTAAATAAAAGACTATCAAAATATAAATTTCAAACAAAAATCATCAGATGGAATGACATTACCTCAGCAATTTAGTGTATTGTATTCCAACTTCCATATACAAGGTGTCATTCTTCATGGCCTTGATGTTGTCTCTTCTTTCCCATTAAAAAGATGTTTTTCGATAATTCGATACTTATGATTATTATGGATAAAGTGCCTAAACTCATCGAACACCTACTTTCCTAAATTTCTTGAATGATGAGATTTCATCTTTAGACCATAAACTGGACATGCAAATTTACCCTTTGTCAGAAAACCTAAAAGATACCATACAATTAGATCATGTACAATTATCATGTGCAACTTAAACATACAACAATAATATGTAAGAACTATAACATTCCAAAAATATGTGACCTTAACAATATATACCATACTGCAAAAATGAGTTAGCCCAGGGGCATCATGTATTATCCATACAAGCATTGCATAGAATTGAAATTGTCTTTGTCCTATTGGTCTAGAGATGTCATACATAGTGAACCCATTCCATAACTTCAAAAACTCATCAATAAGGGGCTCAATATACACATGCATATCTTTAACTTGGTACTTACCTAGTTGAATGAACAAAAACATTACATAATTATTATGACCATTTTGATGTGGTGTTTATAAATTAATTTACATAGCTATAAGATGAAAAAATACCTGGTACAATCATTGACAACATAATGTGCTCCCTCTTTATGGACATCCAAGGAGGAATGTTATTGTTAATAACAAAAATAAGTCACACTGAGTAAACAGATCTCATATCTCCAAATGGATTGACACCATCAGCTACCAATGAAAGCTTGAGATTACGAGGTTCTTCTTTAAAGTGTGGCCATGTTGTTTCTATGTCTTTAAATGCATAACCATCCATGGGCATTCACATAATGTCATCTTGACTTCTATTGGGTGCATGGTAATCCATAAATTGTGTCAAGCTAGTGCACCTGAATAATCGTTAAAGATGTGGAATAATGGGAATGTACCAAAGAACCTTGTGAGGCACCTTTTTTGTTATTTGATCTAACTGATATCTACTAATATGACAATTAGGGTATTTTGTTGCAAATTCATGTTGTTTATGATATAGAATGTGATCATTAGGACATGCATGTATTGTGTGATACTTCATTCCAATTTGTTTCATAATGGTAGATAATTCTCGGTACAAATGAGGTAAAATGTTTGATGGTGGTAACAAAAACTCACCTATCAACCTACAACAACAAATATGAATTGTTAATATAATGAATAGTAATGGTATGCTAATATTGAAGATGACAAAAATGGCATACCTTAGCATACATGACATTACTATATTGGATAAACCATTCATAACCTTCAAGTTCACCAACAACACTATAGCAGAGAGAATAGATGTTTGGGAGCCTTGATATAGGGGCTCGTATGCCTTCTCAAGTATAGGTATATCAAGACCATCTTCATCATCATTATCATATGTGCTAGTACCATCATCATGATCAGCTACACCAATACCATCTTCTTTAATCATGTCCTCTGGCACATTATCAGCTACGCCAATACCATCATCTTCTTCCATGGGAGCATTATCCTTGGCTTGGATATTCACACCTCCATGTTCCTCTAGTTGGAAATCCATATTCACCAATTGATGAAAATCATGCCCCCCTTCAATGTGACCATGTTTCCTACAATGACTATGGGCTATTTTGATTAGAATTCTTCAATTATTTAAGCCCTTACACTTTTTGCAAGGACAATTACATTCATCAACTATTCTTTGGAATTGAGACCATAATCTAGCAATTGTCTTATTATTTTGTTCTGGGTTCATATTACCAGGTGTGGACTTTCTTCACGGGCAATTATTCAGGCTATAAATATACAAAATGTAAACATACAAGCATTAGTAGTATCTTGTATTTAATCAAAAATAATAAAATATTACAACATTATACAACATTTACAAATACACACACAAATCATGCTCACTAGACCACGAAATATTCAAATCACTTAGGGACTCTTAAATAGAAATTGTACCATTGACCAATTTTTTTAAAAAAAGAAAACATAACAGATTTTGCAAAATTTTCACCATATGTTCTTCATGATCTATTCACTTATTGGTTGGTTTGCATGATAGTTTAGATTTTTTTCATCTAATATGACAGTGTAGCATTTTTACTCAGGTGGTATCAGATCGGGAAGATTCTTTTTGGAAGAAGAGGAGGATATAATCTAAGGTTTTGAAGACTTAGAATCCCTTGTTGAACCTTAAAGTTCAATCATCCTTTAAGATCATTCCAAGGTGGTGATTCAAAGTTGGATGGATCTTAGTTTGTAGAGGAAGTCAAATTGAATGGTAGAAGAATTTCAAGCCATCATGAATGCAGATTTGGAGAGAAGAGAGACTCATGGATACTCACAATTCATAACACAATGCAAATGTATGGGTAAGGTTTATAAAATGGTCATTTCCAACAGTTCATTTTTCAATTTTGTTTCAGTTGAGATGGTTGAAAAGTTGATTCTACAACAGATGGTGTATAGAAGACCTTATATTGTACAAGGATTACATGGTGGAAACCAAGTTGAGGTGAAGATGCAAGCATATGTTCATTTCAACATTGGAACCTATGAGGATGTTGTCTTGTGTGATGTTATTCCATTGGTAGGATGCCATTTGATCCTTGGGAGGGCATGGAAAGTAGAGAAACACACCTTATATGATGGGGCATTAAACAATTACACCTTCAAGCATGGTGGAAGGAAAATAATATTGAGATCTTTGATGGAAGATGAAGCATCATGGAAGATGCCAACAACTTTCTTGTTTGAAATAATGGGGTTCCTAGGACAAAGGCAACAAGAAGAGGACAAGGTGGAAAGAAAGGAAGAAGAATTTATTGTGGAGCAGTCAACCTATGAAGGGGCACAAAGAGATGTGGATCAAATGAAGATCCTAGAGGAGCAAGCAGAAGATGTGAATGGTTCATGTGAAGAACCAAGACAACAAGTAGAGAGGTCTATGAAGATAAACAAAGAGTGATCAGAATGTGAAGATGATAGGATAGTGATGCAAATAGAGATGTGTGTGCCTAGAGGAGAAAGGGCACAAGGATTTACGATGATAGGGATAGAGGAGAAGATCTCATATATTGTTGAGGCAATGGGTGAATACATGGATCTCCCATTGGAAAAACTAGGCTAGTAAGGTGGTGTAGGGGCACTATTGCCATATTTTTACTCATTCTTAGATTGGAGACCTTTTTACTTGATGAGGCTACAATACCCTATTTTGTGTTATTAGGTGATCTTCTTTAAATTTTTGTTCATTTCATTTTGAAGAGTACATGAAAGTAAAAGGAAATGAACTACATCTAAAGCTACACATGCATGTATGTATACTGTACAAAAGGGAAAGAACTAAAAGGAGAAACATCTATCTGAGCTCACACAGGTCGTGACCATAGCCATTACCAGAATTGAATGAATGAGTATACATATACATAAAGAAATGATTAAATACTGGGGTACTAGACATTTCCTGGTAGTGGTGTCTAGATCTGATCCTATCTAAAGAGCTCCTGAGATCTAGAACCTGCAAAAAGAGAAGGGATATGGGTTAGATCCAATGGATTTATGCAATGGCTGGTATCACAATATCTATAGAATACATATGTACACTCAGCCATGCACCTCTAACAAAGGTTGTGCTTAGGTCATGTGCATAAGGCTCCAAATAATAAAAGAGGCACCATGTTTTCACTAACATGTTTGTTTCATGTGCAGATACAGGAGGAGTTGATTGGTGAGGAGGCTAGGATAGACTAGCTAGTCTATGCTCTGCTCCTTGCCCAAGGACTCAGGTGCACTCCTGACACCTATGGATGATCTATAGGAACCTTGTACATTCAAGGGACCCCTGATCAGCCTAACCTTCCCACCAAGTTACACAAGTTCAACTGTTATCATGATAAGCTTTGCTTTCAGGCACTATCCCTTACATTGGCTCAATAAGGGTCTTTTTGCTTCCAGATCTACTCCACATCCTAACAGTGAGTTCTAATGAGTTCCAAGGACTTTTTATGACTATGGTCACCTTCTCAAAGCACTGACAAGACTTGGGGATCACCTAATTTAGTAGTTCCTTTGGAAACTAGGGCTACAAGGAAGTGCCAATTAGGCTTCCTCCTGGATTTGTAGGGCTTGTTACTCCTTCCCTGTGAAAAACCAAAATTCCTGGCCTTAAGGAATTCTCATACGTATGCCTCAATCTCAATGATTTTTTGAGGTCTTAAATGCCCATGTGACCGTACAAGGTTTATGGCAAAAATGAGGGTTTCAAGGGTTTAATGGCCTACTCCCTGCTCCTAGCTTCACCTTGGCTCCTCTACCAACTAGTAGACCCTCTCCTTCTCAAGGTTAGGTCTTCTAACACCATTCTAGACCTCCACCAAATGGAAAGTCTTGAAAACCTTCCTGTCACTTGCTGGAGTAGTTTGTTTGCTGCTGCAACCTAGCCGAATGGCTTCTCTTCGCCTAGGGAATTGTCAAACTATTGTTTGCATTGGCTTGCTAGGAACCTACCTACATAATATAAAAGTTGAGGGTCTGAGTTCTTTGACTCCACAATCCCATGGCTTTCCCACGGTGGAATCAAGAGCTTTAGGCCCTATTCCATGAGTGCCACCAATGTAAATAGTGGATTGTGGAACCCTGCTATACCAAGAAAATAAAGAAAACACACACTAATTAAACTATTTACAAACAAATGAATGGAAAAAACTACAAGGAAGGCTACACAACCAATAAGTATCAAAAAAACACACTAAAAACAATGCTTAGGCCATGAAAGTCACTGTCAAACACTGATTCAGTCTATTTTCTTTCCTGTGCCCGTACACCTGTCGTACATAGAAACTTCCAACATCAGGATTAGGGTTATTCAGGCCTTATATATTCTTTGTTTCAAGTGTGTACATTGGTCTTAGGTCTTTGAGCCACTTAGCATGATTAGTTCTTACAAAAGGGAAAAGTTTCTTAGCAACTTTCAAAAGTTGCTAGCAACTTTCAAAAGTTGCTAGCAACTTTTTGAGCAACTTGTTAGTTGCTTGAGTAGCTTTTGCTTACTTACTCAAAAGACCATTCCTAAAGCACACTTATGCTCATTACATCACCAAACATCAACCTAAGACCAATAACCTTAAATCCAAGCACTCCAAGTTGAATACATTCCTTGGATCAGTGTGTTGCACAATCAAACTAGGAAGACTAGAAAACTCTAGGACTTAAACAATTCCTAGACTCAACCAAAAACAAATGAGCCAAACTCCATGATGACTCTTATTTCCACTTACATGCACTTCACACACCAAAATAAGAAGGTGAGGGGCCTCATAGAGGTGCTCATGCACCACTAATCCAACAATAAATTCAATGAATGATCTGGGCCCTTGATGCAGATCATGATAGAAAAGCCTCAAGTTTTATGTCGATGATCACATCAAGGGCCAAGAGCACACATTGTACAAAAGCAAGTACATCCAAATGAAGTAGAATCAATGAGGATCAATGAAGCATGGTTAAACACTAGCAAAAGAGAGCTTGTAGGGTGCATCAAATCAATATCAGAGCAGAGAAACAAATACTCAAATCTGCACAATATCTTTCTCAGATGGCATGAAATATATTCAAAATAGAACACTGGCAGTTTCAAGGGGGTACATCAATAATGGACCCATGTAAATCTACATCATAGACTGAATACAAGAGGGTTTTTAGTGGATAGAACAATAGTGTACCATGAGGATAAGCATACAATATCAGATGTAGATACAACACAAGATGGGATGTCACAGAGCAGAGTGCACATTGGCACAAAGTTAATAGTGAATCAATGATGCTTAATCAGTTGTTAGACCCAGTATGATAGTGATATGATTCCAAGATAAGAGCATAGCATGGCACAATAAACTAAATAAGGAACAAGTGTGCACTGCAATATCCTAGGGTTCACAGCTCGAGGCCACATGTAAACTCAAGAATTAGCATAAATGGTGAGTGAAAGAGATATGCCCTGGCTTTAGACCCACTGATTGTGTATAAGGCATCAAAATTGAGGAACAATACCAATAGTTACAGTGGCTCTGCTAAGAGATTCAAGCATCGACGACCTATAGGCTACAAGCCCCAAAGAGGTTCATGAAACAACAAATGAATGAGATGAGAGAGCATGGATACCAAGTCAAGCTCACGGTTTCTTTTTAGCATAATCAAATGAAAAGGCACAACATGGAACCAGCAAAAGGTGATTTTTATCTAAGCCCAAACCAATCAATGGGGCATTGTATATGAGGCAATAATCAGTATCAAAACATGTGGACCAGACATGAGTCGATGAATCCAACAAAGATCAAATGCAATGCCCAAGATCCAACTCTTGGCTCTAAAATTCAAATAGTGAAGCAAATTCAATAAACAATAAAGTAATGTAGTTTACAGGCTGGCATTATTGCAAAACATGAATGAACATAGTGGTGAAATAGAAATAGCACTCATAGCCCATGCCATAGATTGCCCTTGGCTCCAAGACATTAACAATGAGCACAATTGAGAGTTCAATGAGCCCAATAGATGCAATAGCAAATACAAATATTGATGCCCTAGCTCTCGGGCTTTTGAATCAACAAACATCAAGTGAAAAATGATGCCCTAGTAGTGCACAAAAGCTATGCTATAACAAGCCTCTTAATAATAGTGACTAAGCAATAACAATGTCCTATTCCTAGTTCATGGGCCAATCCAAGGTTTATCAATCTATTCAATGCAAAATCAAAACATGAGGCAATGTATAGAGGGATAGGGCTCACATTTCATCCGAGTGTTCAATCTTTCCATTAACATTGAACAAGGGTCACAATTCATCAATGTGTATCAGCAGCAAGCCATAAACATGACAACATGACCAAGCATAATAAACATACATGCCCTCATCTAAATAGAAACAAGGTACACAGTTTTACTCATGGGCTATCAAGGCAATGAACGCTTGATGCTCCAGATCCAAAGCAATGAATCAATGCAATATCATGATGCCAAGCATGTAGTAGACCCGCGGTTTCATGATGTTAACTCACAACACGATGCCAGAGTAGATGAAATGTGCAGAATAAAGACAGAAGGCTCACACAATACTATGGTGATACCCTAGCTCACAAGTAGTGCACTGGCTTTGAACCATTCAAAAGGATTAGAAATGACAATGAAAGTGAAGCATCGACAACAAGAGGTGATACAAGTAGAGGAAGGATACATCAAAGTTTCTACAACATGTCAATAGAATAAAATGATACCATGCTAGTAGCAAAAACCAGTCAACACAAATGCGGAGCATGATGCCCTAAATCCAAATGCAATTGCATATAATACAGTTCTAGTGAAAGTAAGAAAGCATATACACCTAGAAATGCAAAGGCCAAACTCATAGACACTATGAATTCAAGAAGAGCGGTAGCATTCAACATTGTGATGCCCTAGCTCATGACCCCAAGAATCAATAGATGAACAATGATGCCCTAGGTTTGAGCAGCCAAAGAGGAATAGATGAGGTCAAGAGTTCAATAAAGTGCACAATACCCTCAACACAACAATGCCTTCACACAAAATCAATACAGTCAAATGATAATTACATAGATATCATGCCCCTAGAAAATCCTTAAGGGGTGAATATACATTATAAAAAGAGCATGCAATACCAAATGAAGGATAGAGAATGAAACATGATGCCCTAGCTTTCATCATGGGGCATGGCCTTCGGCCTTCAAATGCAGAGAAAATGAGAAGGTGAAATCAAAATGCCTACCTTGAGCATATGCCATGAAAAAAGATCAATAAGCTCTATACAAATGGAAGGTTCCCCAAATCAAGCCCGAGTTCACTGTCAAGAGAGCAATCAAAGGTTTATGTTTCCAAATCTGAGCTCAGAGACTACCAGTGAAGATGGAGAGATGCTAGGTGCCAGAAGGGAAAGTCTATAATGCCAGCAGTAGAGGGGTTTTTTTTTTGTTTCAAATGATCGATTGATATTTTCTCCTCATTTTTTGAGTTGAGGCTATTAATTGTTTTACTTTAGGTGCCCTTTTTAATTGATGGATCTTTTATGTAATGTAATATTTTAAATGTTTTCCCCATTCTTTTGGGTTGAGAATATTTTAAATATATGATGGTCCATGTTTTGTTATTTAGGCATAGGTGGGTCTTTGGAAATGTAATTGCTTTTTTAAAATGTGTCTCCCCATTTTTGGGTTGAGATCATTTAAAACTATATTAGATCCATTTGGTGTCATAGTGGGATAGGCTTTAAATGTAGCAGTCATTGCATATGCTATTGTATTTCTGACAGATGGTGTTTTATAAGCCATTGTCAAAATTTTATTATGATGCACGACTTAGTGGTTAGAGTGGTCTTTTGACCTTCTATTTTTAGGGTCCCACTTTCCTTGCCCCCTAGGAATCCAGGAATCTAGCATTCAAATTATGGTGCACCCTCATGGATCCATTATTTGACTTATTTTCTATTCTTAGTAGGTAGTGGAGTTTGAATGCAGATTCCTAGTCTTAGCTTTTATACCTCTCACTTTTGGTGATTGAGGTTAGCTCTTCATTTCTTTATCTCTGATAGGAGTGTTGTAGCTTTGAGAGACACAATTGTACTTAGTTTCTTTTTAGCAATAAAATTGATCCTTCTTGTTCTTCTACAATTCCAGGTTTTGCTTTTGAAGTCATATGAAGGATTATTGTGATGTTCTATATCCTTGATCTGCATGTTGAATCCAAGTTAGTGTTCAGGAATTTATCTTAATTCAGTAGTGTGATTTGTGTGCAATCAAGAATATCAGAATTGTGAATTTTTCTTCTTTTCTGCATTCTAAAGTACCTTGTTTCACTAAGAATCTAAGAAAGTGGGATTGAGTTGTGAGCTAAGTTTTTTTTTTGTTGGAGTAAACTTATTTTCGATTGTGGATCTTCTTAAATTTTGGTGGATCACCTTTGTTTGGTTTCAGTTGCAGTTGTTTAATTTCATGTACTCTCTCTCCCTTTCCTCCCAAAAAGTTTAGATAAGTTTCAAGTGATCCATAGGGAAGCCAGCCCTTAATCTAGAGGTCTATTCTCAGATAGGTTACCCATAGCCTAAGAATAGTCCCATGTTTCATAGGATTGCTGGGTTCAACACTTAGAAAATTGGGTGCAATCCTTAGTGACAATAGGCACCTAGGATCAACAAACAAGACATGAAGACAACTAGTGAAATCATGAAGACTATGAAGACATTGAAGTCACCTAATTTGAATTAGAGGGAAAAGGAGTTAAATGGGACTCTATAAGATGTAAATCAAATTAGTTATCATGTATTGGCACCTATCATGATTTAATGCCATGAAATGGCATTTAAATATATGGACTTGGTTTATATCTTTGAAAGGATAATTTGGTTGTAATGGACCATTAGTGTCCCAATGAGTTTAGGAGATTCTAGGAGTATATTTGGGTATTAAATAAGTCTTGTAAGTATTTAAAATACCTTATAAGTTTTAGTGATCAAGTTTAAATAGATTTTCATAGTTTAAAATTTTAAATATTCAAAATGTAATGGCTAGTAGCCATTTCGGAGGTAAGTCACATTTGAATGTCTAAACATCCAACTAATCCCTCTAACTAGTTAAGAGTAGTTGGGGAAGTTGAGATGAAGGTTTATATGTATCTTTTTGAAGCCATACTACGACAGAGAAGCCTGGTGTAGGGATGAAATAGGAAATCAAATAAAAAACAAGTTTTTCTAATTGAAATCAGTGATCTTAAAGGTATCAAAGTCTTGTTTTGGTTTTTCCTTTTTATTATGAAATAAGTAATAGTTTTAAAATATTCATATTCACTCATTGAATTCTTTGGATGCTTTTATCTTGATTGTCCCATGCATTAACTAGTCACTATGATTCCTTGAAGTATTCAAACCTTTTCATTTTGGGCACTTAGGGTGTGGATTCAAATGTAAATTTTATTTGGTTCATGTTTAGTAGGAACCAAAAAAGTATTTGGATATAATTTTTTTTGTTTGGATTGGCTTTAGAGTCATATAGCATGACTGTACCCTCAATTACAATGACATAGACTGGTTTATTCATATTTCTTTCTTTATTTTGAAGTTTAGTTGTAACTAATAACCATTCCCTGGACTCAAAGGTCTAGAATCCATGGAATGAAGATTATTAACCATGTACAATATTGATCTAACTTGGAAGTTGCAAAATTTTGAAGGAAAAGAGTGATCACTAGCTATGACAAGGAGTGTTCCATGGAATTTTGTGGCACAAGCATAGCAGAAAGAATTTGAGTTGAAGGGCATAGTGTTTTTATGATTGAAATAGTCTTGTATGGTGGAGTGAATGGTGAATCAATCACCAATTGATCCAGGAAGTGTTTGGAAGGATGAGATTGAAGAAACAATTGAATCAAGGGTTTGGTGTAACTAATTTGGGGTTTTTTATGTTCCCTAAGGTGTGGGACTAATTCCCCTTATATTTAGAGGTTTTAAGATATTTATGACACTGTCCAAGATTTGAGACCTTGGAGATATTTCTAAGTTTTAGTTGCTTTGTAAAACCACCAACTTTCTAGTGTATTTGCAAGGGTACAGGCAGGGTACTGCAATTTAGTCTAAAGTACCAATACCTAAATCTTTGATATGTTCATATATGGCCAAAAGGGTGTCTATCTCTATGTTTATATCTTCTATTTTTTTGGGGAAGTGAGGAGTTTAAAGACCAAAAAGGTCTTTGCAGGGCTACAAGGCATAACCATTAGGCCTCTGTGATAGTTTGAAGCTATTTAGCCATTTAGGAGTGTGGGTAACCCTTGAAACCTTGAAACCACTTTAATATATCCTCATATACCTTAAAGACACCAAATCCATCATTGGTTTGTATTGGGAGGAGTCTTGGTTTGGTTGAGTCTCTTGAAGCTATTGGGCACTTGGGAAAGTAGTGGGTTTGTAAACCAAATTTGAGTAACTTATCTTGTCTATCAGTCCACCACCTTTTCCTTTGCATCATAAGGCTTGTAGGGAGATTTAGGAATTTATAAGGATTTTGATAGGGTTCTAGACCTTTAAGAAGGTTAATGCAAAGATATGAACACCTTAGTGGTTATAAGTTGTCAAATTTGACACTTTAGTGTCAACTAAACAACAAATGTCGATTGTAACTAACCAGTAACAATCATATAACTAACTATTATGGTTGTGTAGGAGGTTAACCGGCTTTGTAAGACTATTTGGTGGGAAGTAGGCATGTTTCAAGGGCATGTAGAGTTGTTGGTGAGTGGACAACACAATGTAACAAAGTATCATTTAAATAAAATAAAGTATTCTCTGCAATTTTCTTCATTGATTCCATGGGTATAGTCAAGAAATTGGATCCAAATGACTGTTTGATACGTGATTTTTGGATTTTTTTGGATGTAGGAACACTTATTTGAATTCCATTTATCTTTCCACTCTTTCACTCGACTTTTTTTATTGTATTTAAGTCTATTACCTTGGTTGATATTCTGGAGATAGTGACTGGTAGGGTACAGTCAGTTTAACAGTAGTTTGACATAAAGGAACTATGTTGACTTTATTGAACTATGTTTGTGTTTAAGGAACTATGTTGATTTTATTTTGTAGTTGTTTAACATGAGAGTTTGTAGATTAATAGGAGTTCACATTTTTATGGGAACGTATCATTCAATTGAGCAATGCCCATCTATATCTAGTGAGATGGACATAACTCATGCACCTCATGCTACTGTGCTTGGATACCTTGTATACACTATTTTGCATTAGACTAGACATTATCCAAATAGTGAGTATTTATTGAGCAACATTTATGGCTAATCTTAGTAGGAAATACATGATAATAGTCAATAGATTTCAAATATTTATGGTAAATATATATGAAGTATTCAATATTTTATTCTAATTTGTACTATAACTCAATTATAGAAAAAAAAATTTAGTATCAATACTACAAATCAATTGTAGACATAGTAGTGTTGGTGTAACCTGCAATAGTGTCAACTTGAGGAAATGTAGCTCTTGTTAGAGATTCAAGAATTTGTAGATATATTGCATGAGAGACATGTTTACAATAGGATTTTGACTAGTGGTTATGTGTTTTCTATTTAGTGGTGCAATCAACTACATGACTAAACAAGTTATGGTCATCCTTTTCATGATATATGCAAAAAATATTACATTTATCTATACCTACAAGAAGGCAATCTAACTTTAGAGATTATGTTCAAATGTTGCACTAGCCTATGTCAAGGATCCACGAGGATTAATTGTGATAGTCAAAGTACTATCAAAATCACAATGAATCAATCTTTTCACTTGTGAATGGAATATATATCGATTCTTAGTTTCATTTTATTCATGATGAAGGGGAGGACAAGAGATTTATCTTGGAGAAGGTAAATAATTTGTGTGAATCTTGTAGATATTTGAGAAATCTAGTGAACAAAAAGAAGTTTCGAGAGGGTAGTGAAGATATGTGCAATTCTATCTTAAGCAAGTACTTTATTAGCTATTAGTGTTTCTGTTTTTCTCTTGCAAGGTATATAACATGGGAGAGAATGTTGAGATTGTTTCAAATATTTTACAAATCTTGATGTTTTATTTATTATGCACTCATGCAAAAGGGGTTTCTCACTTGAGATTATGATTGATGCCATATAAAATATGTATTATGATGTGTTTATAAATATCTAATGTTATGTGAGATGTGTAAGATAGTTGGAAAATATTGTAGACTTGTGATTCTACAAGGAGTTGTCCTATCATAATTTCTCTAGATAGAATTGGCGTAAGAAATTATAATTATATTATAACCACAATATTGTTGATTGCTGAATAATACATTGATTCTCTCTTTGTTAATGTGTTTTTGAAAGAATTTTTATATAATAAATATTATTTTTATAAAATAAAATAAATGATAAATACTACACATTCTTAGATAAAACATCTATATCTATATCTATATAAAAATAAAATAAAAACTAAATATACTAAAATACATAATATTGAGGCTAAAGAAATAGGCCATATAATACTATTAGTATTTAGTATTCTCAAACTCACAAAAGTGAAAAATAACATTTGAACTAGACACTTGAACTAATCTGATTTTGTCTTGTAATGTGTTGACGCAGTCGACTTAATCGAGGGGAACAAAACTAAAAATTTCAGATTTATTGATGGGCATGAGAGTAAACAACAAACAAACATAAAATATTACTAATAATGGTTGAGCATCGTAGTTTCAAACTTGGATGCATCTGAAATTCTATGGCTTGACTTGGCATGACATGACATGAAATTTGGAGTCCTCTTTCATTTGGTGCCATCACTTACAATAACATATTTAAAATGGTATTGGCAGCTATGTAAGGTTGGATAGCATTGAAAGATAAATCCATCAATTATATAAACAAAGGTATGATCTGGTTATATTAATACATTGACTCCAAAACTAAGGCACATGTCTTATCCAAAACAACAAAGAAAGTTGTTCATCTAGTCTATGATTCCTTGCTTATGGTTGTCCTATCTATATGGTCAAGATCCTTAAAGATGGTGAACACAGGGTTCCATGACCACAAACAGTCTTTCCAAAGGGTATGAGACAACCCTTTTTCAAATTTGTTTTCTCACACACACTTGTCCACTTATCTATTCACTAAACCCTCACTTTTTGGGTCAATGGCCTAGGGCTTTGTAGAAATCACCTTCTCCTACAACTCACAACCATAATAGTGATTCTACCCTAGCCAAGATCACATTCAAACTAACATATAGACTCAATGTTGTATTCATTGTTCTATGTGATAGTCCCAATATGCAGATAAAACTCTTTGTTTAATGTTTGTAAACCATTACATAATTTCTTTCTAACTCTTATAAACCAACAAAAACCTCCAACATGACAGTGTAGAAGTTTTGTTCTTCAAATATGTTTGGGCCACTCTTTGAATTCCATGGCTCTTTGAATTCAAATATGTTTTCTCACAGTTTCCACATAGGTACAGACACCCTGCCAATCCAAAAAAAATTGAAGTTTTAAAAAAACCGATCATACCGTAGGTTAAGGTAAGGAAATCCTTACATGCGGTCCTCCTTTTACACCAAATAACAGTGTGCAACCCTCACAGGCGGTCCTCCTTTTACACCAAATAACATTGGCAACCCTCATAGGTTGTCCTCCTTTGTGCACTGCAACATTAATCTAATTCGTTGTGCCGGTTAATAATGAAATGATAAATGAAATCTTTTTTTTTAAGTTATGCCCATGTTGGTCAAAATTTTGACCTACACGATATTGGTCAAAATTTTGACCAACGTGAGCATGGATTAAAAAAAATGAAAGTTTTCCTTCTATAATCCAACCAACCTAAATCTTTTTATTCGATGGTCAAAAATTTTGGTAGAAAAATAAGGTCAAATGTACTAGTGATAAGGAAACCTTGCAAGCATCTAGGCCACCGAGAAACATAAAACACACCTAGTCCACTCAGTGAATAACACCACTAAGTAGAACAGAACATAGAAAATCCACTTGGTGAAAGGTGCCACCGAGAAAAGACCACACACCACTAAGCGGTAACCAAGCTCGTTAGTGAAAACACAATAACACTCCACCAAGAACTCCAAAGCAATTACCGAGAACATCTAACAAGATACCAAGATGGCAGAAGGAATGGTAGAAGAAGAACTACCTACAAGAATGATAAATGTGGAGCTTGCAAAGCTTGTAAGAGAGAAGATGGCAGAGAATAGAAAAATAAGAGAAGAGATGGAAGAGATGAGGGGCTAGATGAGAGGAAGGGGTGGTGAAGGCTCTAGACATGATGGAGAATAGGATGATAAGGAGATCCCAAGGCATGAAGAAGAGGAAGTTCCTTAAAACAAGAGACCCCTCCTAAATTCCCTAAAGTCTATGGAGAGATGGACTATGGATGGGAATGTTGGATTAATAATGGAAATTATTTAAGTACTAAGAAGGGAGGGGTGAATCAATACTCCAAAAAAATTTATCTACTTTTCTAACCATTTACTAAATAGAAAACTTTTCATACAACACCATAAAACTTAAATATCAAAACTTAAAAATATAACTCATAAAATCATGATTTTTGGTCTCACAAAAACCCTTGGTTAGAGGGAAAAACTATGGTGGGGATGATACCCACAATCCATCACTACTTTAGTAAAAAGATTGATCGATTAGAGCTAGAAATTTAGCTACTTCTTATAGTTTACCCTGTTAAGAGTACATACCATGTTAAGAGTAAAAAAGACTTATGCAGTCTACCTTGCTAAAGGATTTTACAATCTCTAATCTAAGAGATGTACCTTGTTAAAGGATTTACAAAAAATAAGACCTATTAGGGCCTACCCAATAAATAGATTTTACAACTCTGACTATAATATAACTCAATATTAAATTTTTTTATATTAGTGCATCAAAAAAAACTTATTTAGACTCAATATGCTCAGTAATATCTTTACCTCATTCTATAATTCAGTATCTTTCAATCACAATTCAGTTTTTGTACTCGGTAGCCTCAAATTTGATTCACATTCATAGTTCTTCTCTAACTATTATGTTACTCGATATATTCACATCACCATCACATCATCTTTTTATTCTTCTTTTATTTTGCATCATCTTCTATTTGACTCATCATCTCCTGATCTTCATACATTATTCTTTATATACTTGATCTAAAAGTGGTGGAAATGTTCTAGATTCTTCTCTTTAATGATGGTAGCATTGGTTACATCTCCAATGTGTATATTCCATTTAATTTCCATTAGTGTATATTACCTTGTAATCATGCATAATCATATTTTTATATCTCCAATATTTTACCAAATCATCTTCTTGAAATCTATAAAACATTTTATGCTTGGTAGCCAGATTCAATGTATCTATCATAATATGTTATGTCAAATTGTGTTACTCGGTAACACATTTTGATCTTTCTCGATAACATGTGCTCTCAGATCAGTAACTATCATGGTCTTCAACTCGGTAACTATCATGCACTGCTCGGTGCCTACCTTGCTTTGCTCGGTGTCTATCTCTCATTTTCCTTTATTAGATGACTTGTTTGCTTTAACGATTGAGTCCTATGAATCCTTCTTTTACCAACTTTCTTTGACAATGCAATGTGATTTTGACAAAACTGATGATAACAAAATAACTCTCTAGGAGTATCAATCTCCCCCTTTGGCATTAGTTTGGCATCTTTGTTAAAAATTTAAAAGTCATCAAAATTTTGTCCTTCATCAAAATACTCTCGGTATAATGCCATAACTCTTTAACTCTCTGTAACTCCCCCTAAGATAATACTTCAATATATTATACAAACTCTATACATATCTATCTATCTTCCTTATATATATCTATCCCCCCTTTTTGACAAATATGCCAAAAATAAAATTACTTATTGGGATCTGGTGGTGGAATCTTATCAAAAATATGTTTATAACTCTTCTTGGCATATTCCAGGGATGTCTCCCATGATTCATTATATATTTTCAACACAACAATTTGTTCACCAATATTTTCTCTAGTTCAATCATTCTATCCATAGCACTTATGTTAGGGGTATTCACCAATTCATTTGCCTTGTGTATATGTTTCTGTAAGGATTCAATTTGGGGAATAAAAATTACTTGCAGCTCAAGAAGTTCCATTCTTATCTTATTATTTTCTCTTCTTAGGTCATGTTGCATTCCCATCAAATGTGTTATCCTCTGGTAGTAAACTTGAAGTGTTCCAAGCTCAATTGTGACCTTCATTAGCTTCTCAATCAACTCTTTTTCAATAGACTCATATTTCTTTTTGATATCATCAGTAAAATTTGATATCAAACAAATATTTTGAAATAATGAAAGAATATCATTCAAGTTGGTTTCCAATTCTTCTACCAACTCAGAAAGTGAGACCTTATCCAATGCAACATCTTGTAGTAAATCCTCAATAATCTTATTTTCTATTTTATTCTTGTGCACTTGCATGATGTACTCAGTGGTCTCTGTACTAGGTTCTTTACCTTGTTTAACCAATTCCTCTAGTTGACTCAGTAGGCTTCCCTTCTCATCTACATTAGCATCAAGAACAATTTTCTAAAGTATATCCTTGACACTTTCTAGCACATCTATCTTTTGCTTCTTTGCTAGCAATTCTTCCTGGGTTTCTTTCATTTTAAGTAGATCTCCAAATTTTAATAATTCTTTAGGACTAAGTGAGGAGATATCTACCTTTGGTATTACTATAGTTTGGCTCCAGTCAACTTTTTCTTTCTCGTGCTTCCTTTTCTTTGACTTTTTCTTCTCAACTTGGATACTTTCACTAGTAGAAAACTTTGGGGAAAGAGATGTCTTCATTGCATCAGATGTAGTAGTAGTAGTGGTATCTTCAGTTCTTTCTTCTCTTTCTTCTTTTTGTTTTTCTTCTTTCTTTTCTTCATGTTTCTCATCTTCCTTCTCTTCATGAATTTCCTCTTTCTTCTCTTCTTCTTGTGTTTCCTCTTTCTTCCCCTTCTCTTTTTCTTTCTTGTCTACATTTTGTTGGTTTCCTGAGGTCTCAGTAGAAGTAGCCTACTCGGTATTCTGATCTTTATTTGTCTTAGTTTCTTTATTGTCCTTAGTTGCCTTTTATTTTGTCTCATTTCCATGTTCGATGGACTTCTATTCTACATCAGTAGGGATCTCTTTAACAACTTCTGAGCTAAACTCATAAATCTTAGGAAAACAAAATACTTGTTCTAGAATTGGATCTTCATCCATCAACTTAGCAGTAGTTGTATCATCAATTTTTATTTGTTCAGTGTCTTTCTCCTTGGTGTCCATGACATCTTCATCATGTATGATTTCTTCTTTTGAGTCATTGTCAATGATATCTTCAATTATAACCTCATCATTTTCTTATGTCAAGTCAATAGAATGTGACTTACCTTGTTTTACCTTTGTCTCGGTTGACTAGTTAGGAAAGAGGATCTTTCTTCATATATCATTAGTTTCCTTTTTTACTTCTTCTATCTCTTTGACCATAATCCTTAATGATCTAATTTTTACAAGAAATCTTTTTGAGTGCCCTTTCAATGCTTCCTTGATCTTGGGTATTGACAACTCAAGTACAGATTTTGCTAGGGATCTTTCACTCTTTTCTTTTTCATAAGTCATTGCATATTTCCATCTAGCATCAATCTTCTTATATAAATCATCTGGTAGTTATGTGGAAACTTCAACCAATATTGTCTTGAATTTATGAAATGTGAAGAAAATTGCCTCCTCTACTTTTCCTTGTCTTCATCACTCCTTGATTGGGTATGTGCAGGATCATGAGGGGCCAAACTATGCCCTTAAGTGGTAATGAAAAATCAGACAATCAGGATTAGTCAACTTGGTGTGAAAAAATGAACTAGTTATCAACCTAATATCAAAAAGTTGTAACAATATAATTTGTAGGAAATTGAATGTAGTTTCTAAACTACTAAGCCTTTTCTAAAAAAAAATTAATATGATTGGTAAAAAGTATAGATTGCAATGCAGCACTACAAACATTTAAGCAAAAAAATAAGAAGTATGTGTATGTCTGACCACCCTAATCAAAAGTAAATGATAATATTTTTTTATAATATTCTATATATAAGTAGCTGACTCATGCCCATATGTGACGCATATTTTTTGGTATTTTTATTCCAAATAGATAATTAATTATGATTTTTTTGCTACAGCGCTTTCAGAATTTGAAAACTCTCATGTCTGACCACCTTAACTCATTGAAAACTTATCATAATTCAATTTTTAAAATTTTTTTCTTATACTAGATGAAGCATAGAATGTGACACATCTTTCGGATTTCAAAAATGTTATACCGTTTGAAAGATATAGTCATTTTTCAATCAGTATTGAAATCAACACTTTAGAGGTAGCTCGATTAGAAAATAACTAATAATTACTTAACGAATTCAAAATTTGACAGCAATTATAATGATAGAAAGCTGATAATCTCCTTAAGATACCCTTTTCATTTTATCAAATTCGGGTGAAAAAAAAGTCGTCAGCTACATGGTCGAAGTCTGGAACTAAGAGAAACAGAAGAAAAACACATTTTTGTGACACTTGAAGAGTTGACTAGGTAGGTTTGGTGCACAGACCAATACCGAGCCTAATCGGGCACCCAATATTATTGGGTACCCGAATCTAGCGGCAGAATTTCAAATTTTTGCTTTGCCTCCACTTTCTCTAATTTCTAATTTCATAATTTGGTTCCACTTTATCAATTATAGTTATATAATTGATAGTTATATATTTGATATATATTTGATAGTTATTAGTTATATATTAAATATTATATAATATCAATTATATATTAATTGTTATATATTAGTTATATATTAAATATTATAAAATATGAATTATATATTAAATGTTATATTTAATATTATTTAATATATATTAATATTAAAAACTATATATTAGATTATATATTATATATAATATTATATATTATATATTATATATTATATATTATATAATATAAATTTTACATTTTAAATATTATTTAATATGATTCAGAGCACGAGCATGAGTCCCTACAGTGGCATAGTAGTGCCTTTTACAGGTGCCAAAAATCCTAGCTACACAGAAATGGAGGCTTTGAAGAATAGTTCACTGGAGGTGGATTATAGAAGCAGAGGGCAAGAGAATCACTCTGTTTCCACCACTTGTGGCTATGAAATGGTATCTTTCCCTACTTTTTCAACCAAAATGCTAAATTGTAAAGGTTCTCGAAATAGATTCTAGTCGTGCCAGACAATTGTACCACACCTATTAATAATCCGGTAGCTGAACAGAGTCATTGGGAGGTTAAACAAGAACAATCGAATGGATCTTTGAACTGGTCGAAGATTATGGAGAGCGGGGAAGGGTTTGGTAAAATGAGTAGTTGTACTAAAAATGATGCACGTGTCGTAGAACTGACCACATTAATAAATTTAAAGAAGAGATCAATGGCGACATGACATTATGAGGAAAACCTTGCAGTTTCGATGGTGCCCCCCCCCCCCCCCCCCCGGCAATATTATGAAGAATGTCTTACCGCTTCAATGCCGGCAACACCTCTGTCTCAGACTTTCACCATTGCTTCTCATCAGTACTCTGAAATATGGCAGGGATTGCAGGCACATTATTACCCCTAGGGATTGGGATTGAGATATCACATGTTAGGACCCCTAGGGAGTCCCCATGACTCCTTATGACACATTGGAATGCTCAAATGTGTCTTAAGAGGTCTTAGGACCCCTTCAAACACACTTGAACATTCCAATGTGTCAAAAGGAGTCATTGGGACTCCCTAGGGGTTCTATTATGTCTTATCACGTGTTAGGACCCCTAAGGAGTCCCCATGACCACTTTTGACACATTGGAATGCTCAAGTGTGTCTTAAGGGGTCCTACGACCCCTTAAGACACACTTGAGCATTCCAATGTGTCAAAAAGGGTCATGGGGACTCCCTAGGGGTCCTAGTATGCCTTATCACATGTTAAGATCCATAGGGAGTCCCCATGACCCCTTATGACACATTGGAACACTCAAGTGTGTCTTAAGGGGTCCTACGACCCCTTAAGATACACTTGAGCATTCCAATGTGTCAAAAGGGGTCATTGGGACTCCCTAGGGGTCCTAGTATGCCTTATCATGCGTTAGGACCCCTAAAGAGTCCTCATGACTCCTTTTGACATATTGGAATGTTCAAGTGTGTCTTAAAGGGTCCTACGACCCCTTAAGACACACTTGAGTGTTCCAATGTGTCAAAAGGGGTCATTGGGACTCCCTAGGGGTCCTAGTATGCCTTATCACATGTTAGGACCCCTAGAGAGTCCTTATGACCCCTTTTGACACATTGGAATACTCAAGTGTGTCTTAAAGGGTCCTACGACCCCTTAAGACACACTTGAGTGTTCCAATGTGTCAAAAGGGGTCATTGGGACTCCCTAGGGGTCCCAGTATGCCTTATCACACATTAGAATCCATAGAGAGTCCCCACGAACCCTTTTGACACATTGCAATGCTATAGTGTGTCTTAAGGGGTCTTAGGACCCCTTAAGACACAACTGAGTGTTCCAATGTGTCAAAAGGGATCATGGGAACACCCTAGGTGTTCTAATGCATGATAAGGTGTACTAGGACCCCTAGGCAGTCCCCATGACCCCTTTTGACACATTAGATTGTTCAAGTGTGTCTTAAGGGGTATTAGGACCCCTTAAGACACACTTGAGCATTCTAATGCATCAAAAAGGGTCATGGGGACTCCCTAGGTGTCCTAATGTGCCTTATCTCACATTAGGACATCTAGGAAGTCCCCATGACCCCTTTTGACGCATTAGAATGCTCAAGTGTGTCTTAAGTGGTCCTAATACCCCTTAAGACACACTTGAACATACCAATGTGTCAAAATGGGTCATGGAGACTCTCCAGGGGTCCTAACGTGTGATAAGGCATACTAGGACCCCTAGGGAGTCCCCATGACCCCTTTTGACACATTAGAATGCTCAAGTGTGTCTTAAGGGATCCTAATACCACTTAAGACACACTTGAGCATTCTAATGTGTTAAAAGGGGTTCTCGAGACTCCCTAGGGGTACTAGTACACCTTATCATGCATTAGGGCACCTAGAGAGTCCCCGGGTATGTGCAGGATCATGAGCGGCCAAACTATGCCCTTAAGTGGCAATGAAAAATCAAACAATCAAGATTAGTCAACTTGGCGTGAAAAAATGAACTAGTTATCAACCTAATATCAAAAAGTTGTAACAATATAATTTGTAGGAAATTGAATGTAGTTTCTAAACTACTAAGCCTTTTCTGAAAAAAAATTAATATGATTGGTAAAAAATATAGATTGCAATGCAGCACTACAAACATTTCAGCAAAAAAATAAGAAGTACGCGTATGTTTGACCACCCTAATCAAAAGCAAATGATAATATTTTTTTATAATATTCTATATATAAGTAGTTGACTCATGCTCGGATGTGACGCATATTTTTTGGTATTTTTATTCCAAACAGATAATTAATTATGATTTTTTTGCTACAGCGCTTTCAGAATTTAAAAACTCTCATGTCTGACCACCTTAACTCATTGAAAACTTATCATAATTCAATTTTTTTAAATTTTTTCTTATACTAGATGAAGCATAGAATGTGACGCATCTTTTGGATTCCAAAAATGTTATACGGTTTGAAAGTTATAGCTATTTTTCCATCAGTATGTCAATCAGGACTTTAGACGTAAGTGAACTAGAAAATAACTAATAAATACTTAACAAAGTCAAAATTTGACAGCACTTATATCGATGGAAAGCTGACAATCATCTGAAGAAACCCTTTTCGTTTTATCGAAATCAAGTGGAAAAAAAGTCATCAACCTAATGGTCGAAGTGTTGACATAAGAAAAATAGAGAAAAAACACATTTTTTGCACACCTTCAGCGTTGACCATGGAGCTTTCGTTTCCAAAGCTATTACCCGATTTTGCTTTAATTTCAAATTTGAAAAGTTTCCCCCTCCTACTCTTTTTTTATTTCCCTTTAATTTTGATGTTTTTTTCTTTCACCCTGACAATGAATAATTTATATATTTTATATTTAGGTTTTATATTTTATGTTTTATATTTTATATTATATAGTATATATATTATATATTATTTATTTATATTATATATTTGATAATATCAATTTAAACGGCCTAAGTATATAGTCTGTTCAGATTTATATTAAATGCAATATTTTTATATTATAATATAAATGTTACATAATATATATATGTATATATTATAAATTATATATTAAATATTGTTGTGTATATAATATAATATAATATAATATAATGTCTAATATATATAATATATAAAATGAATAGGACATTAATATATTGTATATTTGATAATATATATTAAATGTAATATCTAATATATCTTATAATATATATATTATATATTTAGTCTATTAAATATTGTATTTTTTCAAATATTTTATATATTATTTTAATATTTAATATAAGTTATAACAGATCCTCTCATGAGACAACAGGTCGAATCGGGGTCGCTAGACATCTTAAGGGGTAATTAGGGTTTGTGAGGCAACTTCGAATGTACAGTGACCATTTGGAAGGCAATAGGGCATGTTCGAGTACCAATGTACCAAATTTTAATGACTTTTTCCTAGTCCAACTCAAAAAGGGTCCATGGGGTGCTCTCAGGAGACCACATGTCCAATCAGTGTCGCTAGGTGTCTTAAGGGGTCATTAGGGCTCGTGAGACAACCTTTGATGCATGGTGACCATTTGGAATGCATTAAGACATGTCAGAGGACCTAACTCCACAATTTAGATGAATTTTGATTATTCAAACTCGAAAAGGGTCCATGGGGTGCTCTTGGGAGACCATTGTGTGATTCGAGGTCGATAGGTGACTTAAGGGGTCATCGGGGTTCCAAATGAAACTTTCGATGAACGGTGATCCTTTGGAATGCATTAGGACATATCAGATGACCTACGTACCAAATTTGGATAACTTTTGCCTAGTAGAACTCGAAAGGGGTCCATGGGGTGCTCTCGGGAGACCACATGTCGAATCGGGGTTGGTACCTACCTGTTAAGAGGTCATTAGAGTTCCAAATGAAACTTTGATGGAACGGTCACCCTTTGGAACAAATTAGGATATGTCATAGGACCTATGTACCAAATTTGGATGACTTTTGCCTAGTAAAACTCAAAAGGGGTCCATGGTGTGCTCTCGGGAGACTACATGTCGAAATGGAGTCGGTAGGCCTATTAAGGGGTCATTAGGGTTCCAAATAAAACTTTTATGGAATGGTGACCCTTTAGAATGAATTAGGACATGTCATAGGACCTACGTACCAAATTTAGATGACTTTTTCCTATTAGAACTCAAAAGGGGTCCATGGGGTGCTCTCGGGAGACCTCATGTCGAATCAGGGTTGGTAGTCCTGTTAAGGGGGTATTAGGGTTTGAAATGAAACTTCGATGGAACAGTGACCATTTGAAATGCATTAGGACATGTAAGAGGACCTAATTCCATGATTCATATGACTTTTTTTGAAAATAACTCGAAAGGGGTCCATGGGTTGCTCTCGGGAGACCTCATGTCGAATTGGGGTCGGTAGGCCTGTTAAGGGGTCATTGGGGTTACAAATGCAACTTCGATGGAATGGTGACCCTTTGGAATGCATTAGAACATGTCATAGGAACTGCGTCCCAAATTTGGATGACTTTTGCCTAGGAGGACTCGAAAGGGGTCCATGGGGTGCTCTCGGGAGAACACATGTCGAATCGGGGTGGATTGGCCTGTTAAGGGGTCATTAGGGTTCAAAATGCAACTTTTATGGAACAATGACCCTTTAGAATGTATTAGGACATGTCATAGGACCTACATACCAAATTTGGATGACTTTTTCCTAGTAGAACTCGAAAGGGGTCCACGGGGTGCTCTCGAGAGACCTCATGTCGAATCAGGGTTAGTAGGCCTGTTATGGGGTCATTAGGATTCCAAATGAAACTTCAATGGAATGGTGAGCCTTTGGAACACATTAGGACATATCATACGACCTATGTACAAAATTTGGATGACTTTTCCCTAGTAGAACTTGAAAGGGGTCCATGGGGTGCTCTCGGAAGACCTCATGTCGAATTGGGGTCGGTAGGCCTATTAAGGGGTCATTAGGGTTTGAAATGCAACTTCGATGGAATGGTGACCCTTTAGAATGCATTAGGACATGTTAGAGGACCTATATACCAAATTTGTATCACTTTTTCCAAGTATAACTCGAAAGTGGTCTATGGGGTGCTCTCGGGAGACCACATGTCAAAACGGGGTTGGTAGGCCTATTAAAGGGTCATTAGGGTTCCAAATGCAACTTTGATGGAATGGTGACCATTTGGAACACATTGAGACATGTCATATGACCTATGTACCAAATTTGGACTAATTTTTCCTAGTATAACTCGAAAGGGGTCCATGGGGTGCTCTCGGGAGACCTCATGTCGAATCGGGGTCGGTAGGCCTGTTAAGGGGTCATTAGCATTCCAAATGAAACTTTGATGGAAAAATGAACCTTTGGAATGTATTAGGACATGTCAAAGGACCTACGTACCAAATTTGGATGACGTTTCCCTACTAGAACTCGAAAGGGGTCCATGGGGTGCTCTCGGGAGACCACATGTCAAATCGGGGTCGGTAGGCCTGTTAAGGTGTCATCCAGATGAAACTTCGAAGGAATAGTGACCCTTTGGAGCACATTAGGTTATGTCATAGGACCTATGTACCAAATTTGGAAGACTTTTTCCTACTAGATCTCGTAAGGGGTCCATGGGGTGCTCTCGGGAGACCACATGTCGAAACAGGATCGTTAGGCCTATTAAGGGGTCAATAGGGTTTGAAATGCAACTTCAATGGAATAGTGACCCATTGTAACACATTAGAACATGTCATAGGACCTATTTACCAAATTTGGATGACTTTTTCCTAGTAGAACTCAAAAGGGGTTAATGGGGTGCTCTCGGGAGACTACATGTCGAAATGGGGTCGGTAGACCTGTTAAGGGGTCAATAGCATTCGAAATGCAACTTTGATGGAATGGTGACCCTTTGGAACACATTAGGAAATGACAAAGGACCTAATTCTATGATTTAGATGACTTTTTCCCAGTAGAACTCGAAAGGGGTCCATGGGGTGCTCTCGGGAGACCACATGTCAAATCGAGGTCAGTAGGCCTGTTAAGGGGTTATTAGGGTTCCAAATGAAACTTCAATGGAATGGGGACCCTTTTTAATGCATAATCACATGTCAGAGAACCTATGTACCAAATCTGGATGACTTTTGCCTAGTAGAACTCAAAAGGGGTCCATGGAGTGCTCTCGGGACACCACATGTCGAATCGGGGTCGGTAGGCCTGTTAAGGAGTCATTAGAGTTCCAAATGAAACTTCCATGGAATGGTGACCCTTTGAAACCAATTAGGACATGTCAAAAGACCTACGTACCAAATTTGCAAGACTTTTGCCTAGTAGAACTCAAAAGGGGTCCATGGGGTGCTCTCGGGACACCACATGTCGAATCAGGATCGACAGGCCTGTTACGGGGTCATTAGGGTTCCAAATGAAACTTTGATGGAATGGGGACCCTTTTCAATGCATTAGGACATGTTAGAGGACCTACATACAAAATTTGGATGACTTTTACCTAGTAGAAATTGAAAGGGGTCCATGGGGTGGTCTCAGGACACCACATGTTGAATAGGGGTCGGCAGGCCCGTTAAGGGGTCATTAGGGTTTCAAATGCAACTTTGATGGAATGATGACCCTTTAGAATGCATTAGAATATGTTAGAGGACCACTTAAGACACACTTGATTATGATAAGGTGTACTAGGACCCCTAGGGAGTCCCCATGACCCCTAGGAGTTCTAAGGCATGATAAGGCGTACTAGGACCCCTAGGGAGTCCCCATGACCCCTTTTGACGCATTGGAATGCTCAAGTCTATCTTAAGGGGTCCTACGACCCCTTAAGATAGACTTGAGCATTACAATGCATCAAAAGTGGTCATGGGGACTCTCTAGGGGTCTTAACATGTGATAAGGTGTACTAGGACCCCTAGAGAGTCCCCATGACCCCTTTTGACACATTGGAACCCTCAAGTGTGTCCTAAGGGGTCATAGGACCCCTTAGGACACACTTGAGGGTTCCAATGTGTCAAAAGGGGTCATGGGGACTCTCTAAGGGTCCTAACGCATGATAAGGCTTACTAAGACCCGTAGGGAGTCCCCATGACCCCTTTCGATACATTGTAATGTTCAAGTGTGTCTTAAGGGGTCTTAGGACCTCTTAAGACACACTTGAGCATTCCAATTTGTCAAAAGGGGTCATGGGGACTCCCTAGGGGTCTTAAGGCGTGATAAGGCATACTAGGACCCTTAAGGAGTCCCAATGACCCCTTTTGACCCCTAGGACCCCTTAAGACACACTTGAGCATTCCAATGTGTCAAAAGGGGTCATTGGGACTCTCTGGGGGTCTTAACGCATGATAAGGCATACTAGGAGACCTAGGGAGTCCTCATGACCCCTTTTGACACATTGGAACACTCAAGTATGTCTTAAGGGGTCCTAATACCCCTTAAGAAACACTTGAGCATTCTAATGTGTCAAAAAGGGTCATGGGGACTCTCTAGGGGTCCTAACACATGATAAGGCATACTAGGACCCCTAGGGAGTCCCCATGACACCTTTTGACACATTGGAATGCTCAAGTGTGTCTTAAGGGGTTGTAGGACCCCTTAAGACACACTTGGGCATTCAAATGTGTTAAAAGGGGTCATGGGGACTCCCTAGAGGTCCTAGTATGCATTATCACACCTTAGAACACCTATAGAGTCCCCACGACCCCTTAAGACACATTGGAATACTCAAGTGTGTGTTAAGGGGTATTAGGACCCCTTAAGACACACTTGAGCATTCCAATGTGTTAAAAGGGGTTATGGGAACTCCCTAGGGGTCTTAATATGTCTTATCATGCCTTATGACCCCTAAGGAGTCCCCAGGACCCCTTTTGACACATTGGAATGCTCAAGTATGTCTTAAGGGGTCCTAATACACCTTATCACATGTTAGGACCCCTAGAGAGTCTCCATGAACCCTTAAGACACATTGGAATTCTCAAGTGTGTCTTAAGGGGTCGTACGACCCTTTAAGACACACTTGAGCATTCCAATGTGTCTTAAGGGGTCATGGGGACTCCCTAGGGGTCCTAGTATGCCTTATCACATGTTAGGACCTTTAGAGAGTCCCCATGACCCCTTAAGACACATTGGAATGCTCAAGTGTTTCTTAAGGGGTCATAGGACCCCTTAAGACACACTTGAGCATTCCAATGTGTCAAAAGGGGTTATGGGGACTCCCTAGGGGTCTTAATATGCCTTATCATGCCTTAGGACCCCTAAGGAGTCCCAAAGACCCCTTTTGACACATTGGAATGCTCAAGTATGTCTTAAGGGGTCCTAATACACCTTATCACATGTTAGGACCCCTAGAGAGTCTCCATGAACCCTTAAGACACATTGGAATGCTTAAGTGTGTCTTAAGGAGTCGTACAACCTCTTAAGACACACTTGAGCATTTCAATGTGTCTTAAGGGGTCATGGGGACTCCCTAGGCGTCCTAGTACACCTTATCATGCGTTAGGACCCCTAGAGAGTCCCCATGACCCCTTAAGACACATTGGAATTCTCAAGTGTATCTTAAGGGGTCATAGGACCCCTTAAGACACACTTGAGCATTCCAATGTGTCAAAAGGGGTTATGGGGACTCCCTAGGGGTCTTAATACACCTTATCATGCCTTAGGACCCCTAAGGAGTCTCCAGGACCCCTTTTGACACATTGGAATGCTCAAGTATGTCTTAAGGGGTCCTAATACACCTTATCACATGTTAGGACCCCTAGAGAGTCTCCATGAACCCTTAAGACACATTGGAATGCTCAAGTGTGTCTTAAGGGGTCGTACGACCCCTTAAGACACACTTGAGTATTCCAATGTGTCTTAAGGGGTCATGGGGACTCCCTAGGGGTCCTAGTACGCCTTATCACATGTTAGGACCCCTAGACCCCTTAAGACACACTTGAGCATTCCAATGTGTCTTAAGGGTTCATGGAGACTCCCTAGGGGTCCTAGTATGCCTTATCACATGTTAGGACCCCTAGAGAGTCCCCATGACCCCTTAAGACACATTGGAATGCTCAAGTGTGTCTTAAGGGGTCATAGGACCCCTTAAGACACACTTGAGCATTCCAATGTGTCAAAAGGGGTCATGGGGACTCCCTAGAGGTCCTAGTAAACCTTATCATGCGTTAGGACCTCTATAGAGTCCCCATGACCCCTTAAGACACATTGAAATTCTCAAGTGTGTCTTAAGAGGTCAGAGGACCCCTTAAAACACACTTGAGCATTCCAATATGTCTTAAGGGGTGATGGGGACTCTCGAGGGGTCCTAGAATGTCTTAGGACCCCTAGGGAGTCCCCATGACCTCTTTTGACACATTGGAATGCTCAAGTGTGTCTTAAGGGGTATTATAACCCCTTAAGACACACTTAAGTGTTCCAATGTGTCAAAAAAGGTCATGGAGACTCCCTAGGGGTCCTAGTATGCCTTATCACATGTTAGGACCCCTAGGGAGTCCCCATGACCCTTTAAGACACATTGGAATACTAAAGTGTTCCAATGTCTCTTAAGGGGTCATGGGGACTCCCTAGGGGTCCTAGTATGCCTTATCACGCCTTAGGACCCCTAGGGAGTCCCCATGACCCCTTTTGACACATTGGAATGCTCAAGTGTGTTTTAAGGGGTTGTAGGACCCCTTAAGACACATTTGAGCATTCCAATGTGTCAAAAGGGGTCATGGGGACTCCCTAGGGGTCCTAGTACGCCTTATCACACCTTAGGACCCCTAGAGATTCTCCATGACCTCTTAAGACACATTTGAGCATTCTAATGTGTCAAAAGGGGTCATGGGAACTCCCTACGTGTCCTAATACATGATAAGGCATACTAGGACCCCTAGGGAGTCCCCATGACCCCTTTTGAAACATTAGAATTCTCAAGTGTGTCTTAAGGGGTATTAGGACCCCTTAAGACACACTTGAGCATTCCAATGCGTCAAAAGGGGTCATGGGGACTCCCTAGGTGTCCTAATGTGCATTAGGACACCTAGGGAGTCCCCATGACCCCTTTTGACACATTGAAATGCTCAAGTGTGTCTTAAGGGGTCCTGCAACCCCTTAAGACACACTTGACCATTCCAATGTGTCAAGAGGGGTCATCGAGACTCCCTAGGGGTCGTAGTACACCTTATCACACGTTAGGACCCCTAGAGAGTCTCGATGACCCCTTTTGACACATTGGAACGCTCCAGTGTGTCTTAAGGGGTCCTACCCTAGAGAGTCTCGACATCAGATAAGGTGTACTACGACCCCTTAAGACACACTTGAGCATTCTAATGTGACAAAAGGGGTGATGGGAACTCCCTACGTGTCCTAATACATGATAAGGCATACTAGGACCCCTAGGGAGTCCCCATGACCCCTTTTGATGCATTGGAATGCTCAAGTGTGTCTTAAGGGGTCTTAGGACCCCTTAAGACACACTTGAGAATTCCAATGCGTCAAAAGGGGTCATGGGGACTCCCTAGGTGTCCTAATGCGCATTAGGACACCCAGAGAGTCCCCATGACCCCTTTCAACACATTGGAATGGTCAAGTGTGTCTTAAGGGGTCCTACGACCCCTTAAGACACACTTGAGCATTCCAATGTGTCAAAAGGGGTCATCGGGACTCCCTAGGGGTCCTAACAAGTGATAAGACATACTAAGTACCCTAGGGAGTCCCGATGACCCCTTTTGACACATTGAAATGCTCCAGTGTGTCTTAAGGGGTCCTGCAACCCCTTAAGACACACTTGAGCTTTCCAATGTGTCAAAAGGGGTCATGGGAACTCCCTAGGTGTCCTAATGCATGATGAGGAGTACTAGGACCCCTAAGGAGTCTCCATGACCCTTTTTGACACATTGGAATGCTCAAGTGTGTCTTAAGGGGTATTAGGACCCCATAAGACACATTTGAGCATTCTAATGCGTCAAAAGGGGTCATGGGGACTCCCTAAGCATCCTAGAGCGTGATAAGGCATACAAGGACATCTAGGGAGTCCCCATGACCCCTTTTGACACATTCAAATGCTCAAGTGTGTCTTAAGGGGTCCTAATACCCCTTAAGACACACTTGAGCATTCTAATGTGTTAGATAAGGTGTACTAGGACCCCTAGAGAGTCCCCATGACCCCTTTTGACACATTAGAATGCTCAAGTGTGTCTTAAGGGGTCTTACGACCCCTTAAGACACACTTGAGCATTCCAATGTGTCTGAAGTGATCATGGGGACTCTCTAGGGGTCCTAAGGCATGATAAGGCATACTATGACCCCTAGGGAGTCTCCATGACCCCTTTTGATGCATTAGAATGCTCAAGTGTGTCCTAAGGGGTCCTACAACCCCTTAAGACACACTTGAGCATTCCAATGTGTCTTAAGGGTTCATGGGGACTCTCTAGGTGTCCTAATGCGTGATAAGGTGTACTAGTACCCCTAGGGAGTCCCCAAAACCCCTTTTGACACATTAGAATACTCAAGTGTGTCTTAAGTGGTATTAGGATCCTAGGACCGCTTAAGACACACTTGAGCATTCCAATGGACCCCTAGGGAGTCTCTCTCTGCCTCCAGTGAACTATTCTTCAAAGCCTCCATTTTTGCGTAGCTAGGGTTTACAATGCTTTTAAAAGGCACATTTAATACAAAGATTTAGCCGACGAACTTTAAAGACCTAAAAGAAATGACAAAAAAATTTAGGCCAAAAATACATACCACATTTTTGTATGTAGTACCGTAAGCTTGAACAATCTAGTTGGCTTCCTCTACTAAGGCACGAAGAACTTCATTAATGTATGCTCTAGGAGGAAGATTATAATTTCCATATTTCTGCAAGAGTTTCTCCTTAATTTGTAATATTATATATAATATATTAGTATACATTAGTGTGTGTATATATATATATAATATACATGTTAGTATATATTATACATTAATATATATATAATATATTATATATATTAGTATATTTAATACATTAATATATATAATACATTAGTCTATTATAATACATTAGTAGATATATAATATACATTATATATATCATATGCCTCTTTTTTATAGATATAATATATACATAAATATATGTAAAAGTTCAATTGTTTTCATTTGCTCCTGCCGGTTTTTCATTGGCAGGAGAATATCGGGTACTCGATTTTTCCCAGGCAATATTTTGACCAAAATATTCCCTATCCCCATAGAGCAGACAATCATGGGATTTTATACTTTTTTCACGCGTTGCAAAACAAAAAATGTGATTTTTGAGTACCCGATATTTTTGGGTACCCAATTAGGTATGTGCTTTGGTGGCAGCTTTGCCTAGGTGTACTGACACCCAGGCCTACTAAAAAGTCAACAAGCACTTTCATGCGCTTTTGGATGAGTGAAAAGTGAATATTTTTCACATCGCCACTTTTTGGCCCCTCATGATCTTGCACAAACCCGATTCATACTTGGAATAATTAGTTCCAACAAAACCTCCATAATTCTTAATATTCTCAATGAATGCTTCTAGTTTTTTTGGTTTAGAGGGTTGGTTCTACACAACTTTGAATTTTCTTAAGTCTTTAGACTCGATTTCACTATCTTCTTGCAATTCCATCTGTATTCTAGATATTTTTTATGTTTTCTTTTCCCTCACATATGTTTTAGGCTTCACTAGCTCTAGCTCATGTTTCCTCTTCTCCCTCCGTGTAGATGTATACCTTGTCAATGGTCGCGTTCCCTTGGGGCTCAGTGATTCCTTTTTCACTTTAGGTTTCTTCACCTTAACTTCAAATGGACCTACCTCATCTCCTCTCAATGCTTCCTCTAGGATTTTTTGATAAGTCATTGATCATTCTACTTATTTTCCTCTGAGCTTTAGGTATCAATATACCTAGTTTTATCTTTTCCTTTACCCCCTCATATGTTCCATACCGATTGGCTCTCTTGTCCATAAGCTTAGCTAATAGAGCTTCAATTTGTTGAGATATAGTATCAATATAAATTTAATAGCCCATTGGTTATAGCCAAATAGTCCTTGGCTCCACATCTTTCACAATGCATGTGTCAGTATCCACTTCAAAACAAATACAGTCTCAGCGGTCTTCCACTAACTGGGATGGAGTTCTAAATTTCTTATGCAATCTTGTTTGAAACTTAGTGAAATAATCATTCATCATAATATCAAATTTTTCTCCTAAACTTTGAATGTACTCATTAATTTGATAGATGATCAGTTTGTTCACATTCTAGATTACATTACCGACAGATGGAAAGAAGTTTTGAAACTAGAAGAACATACATACCAACAGTAAACCAAACTTCAGTGTGTTGGAATTTTCTTTCCAAATAGTGTTCATGTTGTCATCAAACTACTTCAATAAAATATTAAACAGATCAATCTCCATATTCTTTTTGACAATTTTATATGCAATGTCCATAGCTCCACATGGTACACTATCTACTCAATAAGATTGGAAGATTCGGTAAGATATAACATTACATGTGAATCTTAGCTCAAGATCTTCTATAGTTGATAATTTAAGATCTCTTTCATCCCATTTAGCTTGTGTCAGCTCACACAACTTATTCTTGTCGATCTGCTTATTAGCCTTCGGTCTATCACTGATTGGGTATCCAGTCACAATATGTAAAATATTCTTTGTGATCTTGACTAGTTGATCGAGCCACATAAACTGATCATGGACTCATCTTAGTAAAATTCTCATCCACTCGGTCTTAAATACACTTGGCATATGTAGGGTGTTCATTAAACCCTTAATCTCTAGGTGGATGTGTTCATCCTTCAATTTCTCATTCTCACATAGATTCTAGAATGATATATCAATATCATCTTGAAAAATCTCTTTTATCTTGCAATGGATGAGAGAATGAATGTCTTTGATCAAAATCACTCTTGATGGAATAGATGATAGATCTCCCATCTTGTTTGGTTTGATGGCTTTAGTGAGAGGAAGCTTGTATTATCAGTTGACAGGATCAACCTTCTCAACAACAATGGGTTTCTGAACTTTAGGTGCCATTAATTCAAATGTATAAATGCTTGATTGAAGTAGGGTTTCTTTTGAATCAACTTAGTCATGCTTTCACAAGTCAGCTAAACACCAAAAATCACTTAAATATGCTCAATACTTCTTAGGTATTCTCAATCAATCATGCGAATGCTTTTGGAAGACTCGACTCTGCAATGTGCTCAAATGCTCTTTGAAAATGTTAGGTAATAATGAATAGAAAAGGGGTCTATTTATACCTTTTCCTTTATTAGGGTTTCCAACAACTAGAATTTTAGCATTTAATTTTGTCACCAACTTCCTTTCACCAAATGAAACAAAATAACATAGTCTTTTACCGATCAAACATGGAATGTTAACTTCACAACATATATCTAGATACATCTAAATATTTTTATATGGATTTCTAGATAACTTTTAGGAACCAATCTAAGATTGAGATTTAACTCAGTTCCTACACATACCTTTAACCGATTAGATGAAGATGGGTGCACCCGATCCAGAGGATGAGGTGCCATCGATTGTTCCAAGTGATGTTCCATCATCTAGAGACTTCCTTCTCCATATTTTATTCATCTTGTCTCTTATTTCTTGAACATTTACTTGAATTATTTCATTTGTCTTTTCCTTTATTGGAGCTTTACCTTGGTACCTACTATTTTTGGCTAGTTGACCTACCTTATGATAGTGAAAATATACCATACCAAGATTTCTCTATGATCTTCTATTATTTCTACCATGCATTAATATGCAATTTTCTGCAATGAGTCCAAATCTTCCACATGTTGTACATGAAATTCTTGTGTTGTATTCCCATGGTATTTCTTGAGTCTTGGTGGTTGTTTGTAGTATTGTGTCGGTTAGGTACCCATTTGACATTCTTTCTTTGTGACCTGCACTCTTCATATTTATGATCATATCTATTGTAAGTATTGTTGTAATGATTGAATTTTGGCTTCTTTGTATTTTTATCAATCCTTGATCTACACTCAAATTATCGATGTCCATACTTATTTCAATTATAACAATAACCATCAAATTTAGGAATGCTTGGTGGTTCACCTCTTTTTCTCCTACAAACATTAGGTGTATGACCAGGTTTCCCACAATGATAGAAAATTGGCTTCTTTTTCATCATTGGGGTAGCAATATCTTGGTTGGCAGCTTGATTTGAGGGCTCGCCCTTCTCAAGTATTTGTTTTTTAGTAAACCCAAGTTCATTTGTATCTATCGATTGTCTCTGGCCTCTAAGCTATTCATCTAGCATCCTTAATGTTTCTTCATTTCTTTTTAGTACTTCATTTTCTTCTTTTTCTCATTTCAATTCTCTTGTCAATATTTCAACCTCATACCTTAATGCTTGATTCTTAAATTCCTTCTTATTTATCTCTTGATTTACATTCACCAGTTGGTCAGTCATAGTATACTGTGTCTGTGTCATTCGCATGATCTCATCATCCTTTTCAATTAGTCTTCCCTCATCTTGCATCTTTCCTTCTTCTGCCATTATTTTTGCATCTTCAACTGATCTCTTTGATTTAATTATTTCACCCATTATAATGCATTGTGCCTCTTGATCTTACTTTATCAGGTTCAACTACTCGATGAGTGCTTTATTCTTTTCCATCAATTCTGAAATAGTTGTTTCAGATTCATCATTCAAACTCCCTTCAGATGATGTCTCAACTATCTCAACATGTTCTTGTGTAGATTTTAACTCATAAGACAAATGGTTCCATACCCTCAATGACTTTTTCAATTTCCTTTTCAGATCATCAATCATATCATGTGAATTTTCCAATTCAAACTCAAGGTTATCAATATTATTATCTTTCTTATCTTTCCATGGATATAATTTTTCACTCTCAGGTGGTTGAACCTTTATCTCAAGAGTCCAAAGCTTTGATACCAATTGTTTGATTAATAATGGAAACTTAAGTACTAAGAGGGGAGGGGTGAATCAGTACTCCAAAAACTCTTATCTACTTTTCTAACCATTTACCAAATAGAAACTTTTCATACAACACCATAAAACATAAATATCAAAACTTGAAAACATAACTCATAACACCGTGATTTTTGGTCTTGTAGAAATGGTGAGAGGGAAAATTGTGGTGGGGATGATACCCACAATCCTTCACTATTGTAGTAAAATGGTTTCTCGATTAGAGCTACAAATTTAGATACTTTTGATAGCTTACCCTATTAAGAGTACATACCCTGCTAAGAGTACAAAAGACTTATGAAATCTACCTTGCTAAAGGATTTTACAATCTATAATCTAATATATGTACCATGTTAAAGGATTTAAAAAAATAAAACCTATTAGGGCCTACTCGGTAAATGGATTTTACAACTCTGATTATAATATAACTCGGTATAAAATCTATCTATATTAGTGCATAAATAAATGTGTGTTCAAACTCAATATGCTCAATAATATCTTTACCTCATTTTGTAATTCAGTATCTTTTAATCACAATTCAATTTTTGTAGTTGGTAGCCTCAAATTTGATTCACACTCATAGTTCTTCTCTAACTATTATGTTACTTGATAGCTTCACATCACCATCACATTAGCTTTGCATTCTTCTTTGATTCTGTATCATCTTCTCTCTAACTCATCATCTCCTAATCTTCATGTACTATTCTTTATATACTTGATCTAGAAGTAGGGGAAATATTCTATATTCTTCTCCTTAAATGGTGGTAACATTGGTTACATCTCCAATGTATATATTCCATTTAATTTTCATTAGTGGATCTTACCTCATAATCATGCACAATAATATTTGTTTATATCTCCAATGTTTTACCAAATGATCTTCTTGAAATTTTTAAAATGTTTTATGCTTGGTGTCTAGATTCAATGTATCTATCATAAACTGTTATGTTGGCATGTGTTACTTGGTAACACATTTTGTTCTTTCTCGGTAACATGTTCTCTCATATCGGTAACTATCATGCTCTTTGACTTGGTAACTATCATGCACTACTCGGTGCCTACCTTGCTTTGCACAGTGCATGTCTCTCATTTTCCTATATCGCTTGACTTGTTTTCTTTACTGATTGAATCCTATATCTCCTTTTATCAACTAACTTTGACAATATAATATGATTTTGACAAAACTAATGACAAAAAAAAACACTTTAGAAGTATCAAGGAAGTTAGAAGTGTGAGACTACAACTGATTTGGAATCTGATTGAAGAATCTGTGATTGCAAGATCACTGAGGAATTGCTGATTAGCTATGAAATATGATTAAATTAGTATTATGTTGTCATTGATGTCAACTAGTTCGACATCACTTATCTTGTAAGTTACTATACCGAGACATCTGAAGAAAGGTGAAAGAGATGAAGAATAGAGAAATCTACATGAGGAAAGATGTACATGACAAATGAGGATAAGGAATACATTGAGTAACTTGTTGATGAGTCTATGATTTGATGATATTGACTTTATTAAGTTGCATTGATCTATAATGAAGTATAGAGCTGAAAGACACAAAGTAGTGTTGTCGGTAAATGAAGCATTTCTAGTATACACCGACGGAGTGTAGTGTATACCGATGGTAGTATTAACTGAGCAGTATTCACTGACACATTTCTTTGTTAACTGAGTGGAACAGAATGTATTAAATGATTAGTTTAGCTGATAAGATTGATGAGCTGGCAAGAGTATAACATTGAGGTAACAGATAATATTTGTTACACAGATCGACGGCTGAAAAAAATTGGGGAGATCTAACAGAAAAGATTGAAATGTGTTATTGACACAAGTGCCAAGAAAGTTTGAAGCGGCAAAATCTATGAATGAGGTTAAGTGGCAAAATCTGATGATGGAGAAGAAAATGATTTACTCGTCTATATAAGAGAATAGATTTTATTATGAAAAATGTCATAAGAAGAAGAAGCTGTAGGAATATTACATGAACAAGGTTTTCATGTATTCTGATCATACTGGTTAGTAAGAACTAAGCTGCAGAATGATTATCAAGCTATAGAGAGCAATTACCGACGGACAGTAAGTTGATACAGTATTGAATCTGAAGTGAATTATTTATCAGAAAGATTTGTATGGACTAAATATTGATCTGTAATCTACAATTGAAGTTGTATTAAGGTAGGTCATTTATTGTTACATATTTAACCATTGTATACAATCAAAATCTCTTAACCGAGTGGACTCTAAAAGTCTTATGATGTATCATTCATAGAATGAATATTGTTATCCTGTCAACCCCATAGTGAATGCTGGTTGGATGATAACTTCTAGTCTAAAATCCTCTAACAAGGTCACACCTTATAGTGTGTTTGTAACCTTTAATAGAGTTGGGTGTTAACCGACCTCACTTGAGAAGAGTGAACAATTTTGGGTTGCTGGTCCCAGGTGGTTTTTCCCTTTACAGGGTTTCCATGTTAAATCTCTTGTGTTATGTGTTGATTGTGATATTTGTTTGTTATCATTCTTTACATGTTACATGTTAGATTTGATCGGTAAACTATTTTGGCATTAGACTAGTAATCGGTAAAAGCAGAGATAGTGAGAGTTATTATTGTTTACCAATGAGAAAAAATTGAAGAAATTGTTTTGAATTATACATTTTGGTTTGGGACACTGGATAATTGATTCACCCCCCCTCTCAGTTATTCTAACAATTGGTATCAGAGTGCTGGTTTCTTGGAACAGAGTTTTAAGGACTTAAGCATAAAGGTCTCAAGCTGTATAAGAGGGAAGTACCAAAATTGAACAAAGAGAACTTCGCAGTATGGCAAAGCAGAATGAAGCTACATATATCTGGAATTGGGAACTCTGCACTAGAGCTAATGGAGAATGGCTACATACAACCGCCCACTGGTCCCTTAACTATTGATCAACTGAAGGACAAGCATGAACACAATGTTACTATGATGGAACTTGCTGCTACCTGTATCGATGCTGAATTTGAAGATATCAAGACATGCACAACTGCCAATGAAATGTGGGATAAATTAGCACAAATATACAGTGGAGATCTGAATGTCAAAAGAGCCCAAGCTGAAAGTCTAAGAGGTAGATTTGATGATATGGGAATAAAAGAAGGTGAGAACATTGTACAATATTCAAATAGACTCAAAGAGGTGGTACATGCTATTAGAGCATCTGATGGAGTGATTGATGATGAAACAGTGATAAGCAAGATTCTCAGAACTTTGCTACCAGTTTATGCAATCATAATTTCTGCAATTCATGAAACAAGAGCTACATCCAACCTTACTCTTGACACTCTGATTGGTAAACTTACAACCTTTGAATTAAACAATTTTGATAATAGTGTTGTTCCTTCTATTGAATCCACTTTCATGTCTTCTTTGAAGATTGGAAAGTCTAGCGGGAATAGTAAAAATTGTGATAGTGATGATAATACCGATGATGAACTTGATGAGCTTGAAGCACTTTTGGCCAAAAGATTGCCCAAAGAAAAAGGAAGGTATAGAGGTAAGCTACCTTTAGCATGCTTTAATTGTAAAGAAGTTAGTCACATCACTGCTAGATGTCCTCAGAAGAAAGATGATGATAAACCCAAAGATCGATCTGATCGAAGCTATGGAAGAAGAGTCAATAGAGGCTACCGACACTACAACAAAGATAAACGAGATGAAAAAGGCAAAAAGGTATGTTACATAGATGAAGATATTGAAACTAAATCTGATTCTGATGATGATATAGAAGTTGTATTTGTTGCTATGAATATGACTGAGAAGAAGAAGACAAACATGAACAAATAACACTGATCTCTAAAGTAAGTAGAAATGATACATGGATCATAGATAGTGGTTGTACACATCATATGATCGGTGATGTAGAGAAGTTTGATCATCTTGTTGAATATAATGGTGGATCTATGAGAATGGGAAATGATGCACCTTGTATGGTAAGAGGTAAAGGCTCATTGATGATCAATGACAAACTACAATGTGAAAATACATACTGGGTAGATGGACTGAACTATAATTTGTTAAGTGTGGCTCAGCTAAACAATTCAGGCCACCGAATGGCTTTTGAGAGAAAAAAGGTGAAAATCTATGATGATGGAGGAAGACTTGTCAGAACTGGTACACAATCTAGAGGTAATCTATTCTATCTTGATATGGATCAATCTTCTTGTTTGTTAATAAAGGATGAAGATGCTTGGTTGTGGCACAGAAGGCTATGCCATGTGAACTTTGACAACATGATCAAGATTAGTAGAAAGAGAAGAGTTAGAGGATTGCCTAACTTGACAAAACCTGATCATGCCATGTGCCATGAATGTTAGAAAGGTAAGATGACTAAGTCTAGTTTTAAAAGCAAAGACTATTCAACAAAGAAGATACTTGAGTTGGTTCATACCAACCTATGTGGTCCTATGAGAACTCAGAGTTGTTCTGGTGATAGATATTTTATTCTTTTTGTTAATGACTATACTAGACTGATGATTGCTATGTTCTTGAAAGAGAAATCTGAAGCTTTCAAAATGTTTAAGTGGTATAAAGTTAAGGTAGAGAAAGAAATCAGAAAAGAAATAAAATGTTTAAGATCTGATAAAGGAGGTGAATTTATCTCTGATGAATTTACTAATTTTTGTAATGAGCATGGAATCAAAAGGCAAGTATCCGCACCAAGGACACCTCAGCAAAATGGCATTGCTGAAAGGAGGAATAGGTCTATAATTGACTATGCTAGAACATTGATGATACAGAAGAATGTTGCTCAAACATATTGGAGGGAAGCTTTCAGTATAGATGTGTATGTTCTTAACTAAGTACAACTAAAGAAGGACTCCAATCGAACACCTTATGAACTATGGTTTGGACACAAACCTACTGTAAGTTATTTTAGAATTTTTGGAAGTAAATGCTTTATTTTGAAAGATGAGAGGAATGGAAAATTTGATTCTAAAGGAGATGAAGGAATATTTCTAGGATATTCCACTACAAGTAAAGCATATAAATGTTTGAATAAGGCTACAAATAAGATAGTTGAAAGTACTAATGTTCATGTTGATGATTTTGATGACAAGTACATAGAGGAAAGTACAAAGGAACCGGAAGACTATGGTAGATTCACTTACATTGAACATCCAGAGTATCTACTGACACCGCAAACTGTGTCAACCGGTCAGCAGGGAAACAATGTGAGACAATAGGAAACACAAATCGAGGAACAAGATGGAGCTACCGAGAAAGAAAATGACCCTAAGAAAGATGAACAAGAAAGGATAAATCAAGTTTTGGCTAGTTTTGTCAGAAGACATCATCCTAAGACACAAATCAATGGAGACAGACATGTCGGAATGCAAACCAGAAGCAAAACAAGACAAGCTACATGTTTAATTTGTGAATTTGAACCTAAAACTGTGAAAGTTGCATTAGAGAATGAAGAATGGGTTAATGCAATGAAGGAGGAAATAGAGAAAATAGAGAAGAACAAAACCTGGTCCCTAGTACCCCGACCAAAAGATAAGAATGTTATTGGTACTAAGTGGATATACAGAAATAAATTGAATGAAAATGGTGAAGTCACAAGAAATAAAGCTAGATTGGTATGCAAGGGATATGCACAGGAAGAAGGCATTGACTATGGTGAAACATTTGCACCTGTTGCTAGATTAGAAGGAGTTAGAATTCTACTTGCATATGTTGCACATAAGAAATTCAAAGTCTATCAAATGGATGTAAAGTCAGCATTTTTGAATGGTATACTTGAAGAAGAGGCCTACATTGAACAACCTGAAGGATTTGTTGATCCTGACAATAAAGACATGGTATGTAGACTACATAAAGCATTATATGGATTGAAGCAAGCACTAAGAGCATGGCATGAAAGACTGCATACTTACTTGTTAAGTATTGGATTTGTGAGAACAAGTGAAAATAGCAATCTGTATGTGAAAGGTGATACTGATGATACTATTATCATTGCTAAAATATTTGTTGATGACATTATCTTTGGAGGCTCATATCTTGTATGCAAGGCATTTGCTGATGAAATGAAAAAGGAATTTGAAATGTCTATGTTCAGAGAGATTAAGTTCTTTCTTGGATTACAAGTGATTTAGCAGAGTGATGGGATATTCATCACACAATCTAAATACATAAAGGAAGTACTAAAGACATTTGGCATGGAAGATGTTAAACCTGTAGGAACACTAATGGCTACTGGATGCAAATTGACAAAGGAGGATGAAACTACAGAGGTAAACGAGACACTCTACTAATCCGTGATTGGTAAGTTAATGTATGTAGTTCACAATAGACCAAATATAGCACATGATGTGGGAATTGTTGCAAGATTTTTTGCTAATCCTAGAGAATCACACATGATAGCTACAAAAAGGATCTTAAGATACTTGAAGAAAACAAAGAATTTTGGATTATGGTATCCTAAGGAAGGGAAGTTTGAACTGAAAGTTTACACCGATGCTGATTGGGCTGGAAATGTGGATGATAGAAAAAGCACCACCGAAGGAGCATTTTTCTTTTGTGAAAGACTTGTAACATGGACAAGTAAAAAGCAGGCTTGTATTTCTCAGTCTACAGCTGAATCAAAATGTGTTGTTGTTGCTACTAACTATTCAAACATTGCATATATCAAACAAGTGTTGGAAGGAATGAATGAGGTAATCACTGACCCAGTGATTATATACTGTGACAACACTAGTGCTATTAATATTTCAAAAAATCTTGTGATGCACTCTAAGAAAAAGCATATATCTATTAAGTATCATTACTTAAGAGAACAAGTGCAAGAGAAGCTAGTAAAGTTAGAATTTTTTACATCCAAAGAACAACTTGCAGATATTTTTACAAAGCCCCTACCAAAGGACACATTTGAAAACTTGAGGACTAGACTTAGGGTTTGTCCCCTATCTATCGGTCACTAAGGTGATCTGATTGTTGCATCAGCCTACTTTTATCAGAAGATCATTCATGTTGATGCAACATAGTTCACACTTTGAATCATGTTCAAGGTTGTGATTAAGTTTGAAAACTTGAACCGATTGGAATATCAATATTCAGAGATACAGAGGAAGATAGAATTGTTTGTTTATTTGTTTCTTTGGCATTGTTGTCAAAGGGAGAAATATACAATATGAAATGAAAAGGGAAGTGATAAACAATAAAAGGGAAGAGATAAACAATATGAAAAGGAACAAGCAATCTGATGATGGAGAAGAAAACAATTTACTTGTCTATATAAGAGAATAGATTTTCTTTATGAAAAATGTCATAAGAAGAAGAAGCTACAGGAATATCACATGAACAAGGTTTTCATGTATTCTGATCATACTGGTTAGTAAGAATCAAGCTATAGAATGATTACCGAGCTACAGAGAGCAATTACCGACAGACAGTAAGTTGATACAGTATTGAATCTGAAGTGAATTATTGATCAGAAGGATTTGTATGGACTAAATATTGATCTGTAATCTACAATTGAAGTTGTATTAAGGCAAGTCATTTACTGTTACATATTTAACCATTGTATATAGTCAAAATCTCTTAACCGAGTGGACTCTGAAATTCTTATGATGTATCATTCATAGAATGAACATTGTTATCCTGTCAACCCCATAGTGAATGTTGGTTGGATGATAACTTCTAGTCTAAAATCCTCTAACAAGGTCACACCTTACAGTGTGTTTGTAACCTTTAACAGGGTTGGGTCTTAACCAACCTCACTTCAGAAGAGTGAACAATTTTGGGTTGCCGTTCCCAGGTGGTTTTTCCCTTTACAAGATTTCCACATTAAATTTCTTGTGTTATGTGTTGGTTGTGATATTTGTTTGTTATCATTCTTTACATGTTACATGCTAGATTTGATCGATAAACTATTTTTGGCATTAGACTGGTAATCGGTAAAAGCATAGACAGTGAGAGTTATTATTGTTTAC